>CM024243.1:76178924-76235064 GCA_013421045.1 Propylea japonica
AATATGTATAAGGCGCAATCAAAAAAATATCCGGGGAAGCTTTCTTAAAGTGGTACTCAGGAATGAAGTCAACTCCATATTCTTATAAAGTTCGAAATACTTATTGTGTGATTTTTCTACGTTGTATGGATTTCGAGATATTTGCTGTATGGAACATCTTGGCACACCCGTATCTTTTGAAGATTAATGGCATTGATGGGGGCATCATTCTCTCTCTCCTTCATTCTTTCCTATGTGGGATTTCGCTGCCTACTTTCAAGATTTCAATTTACTTGATCAGGTATATATTTCGAGATGTCATGGATATACAGGGCAGAGCTGTGCCGAGCACTGAAGAAAAGTGCTTCGAGCACAAAGCACTAAGCCCTATTGAAAAGTGCCTCCGGAATCTTGAGCCTAAGCCCTTTATTTTTGAGAAATGCTCGCGATTACTAAGCACTTGGAAAGTAATTCGTTTACACAAGCACCGAGCACTAAGCACTTTTCAAAATCAAACTTAATATTCCATCCAAATATCTCTTATTTGGAATTTTGATTTTTTCTTTTTAATGTTATCGTGTTTTGAACTGGACATAATTGAAATTGACAATAGTTTTTTCAGCGAGTCGTTTAATAGATATTTAATCAACTAGGTTTTTCAAGAGAGCGACTAAATGGTCAAGATATTTCAGAGCGTTCGCTCCGCTCACGCATTAATAGTTCGAGACCGTTAGTCGCTTGATTAATAAACTGGGTTGATTACAAACAGATTTTTCCGACGACATCAATATGAATTGTAGATAAATTCTTGATTGAAATCAACTCTTATTTTTTACAAGACATACATTTGACATAATATAAATTTCTATATTTCTATTTACTGTTGAGTTCTGACCATTACTCTATCCTATCGCTTCTGAATGCTTCATGTTCATGTTGTTCATGGAAATAGCACACTGAAACAGCATCAATTGAACATTATAATTTGTAACATATTTAAATCAACCTTTTAGGTCGACCGAAATAATTATTTTGATAAATTCCGGATATACAGACAGGTTCCATGATCCATACCAAAAAAAAAGTTATAGAGAAAGAGTGACGTCTTGTCAACAATTACATGGAAATGTTTCTTATGGGTTTCTCTGAGCTCTATATGACATTCATTCATTTAACAAACTGTTACTAAAATTTCGCCAATAAATTACTTGAAATCATGATAAAAGATACCTGAATCGTATGTTGCATTGCTTCATAGAGCTTTGCTGAAAAAATTTTCGCCATTACAATCAAAAAAATCTGTTTTTTTTGTCAAAATAATGAAAACGTAAAACCACAAAGTCCGTACATACAGCGAGATTGTTTTTTAACACCAGTGTTTGTAATGCAAGAAAAATGAACAATTTTTTATCTATAGAAATGAAACGAACGAAAAAAACTTTAGTTCTTTGTCTATTGAAGCACGCGAAAGTCTGGCATTTCCATGTTCCAACAAGTCTATGAACTGCTTAGTGCTTGGTAATTCCTGAAATGCTCGGGAGCACTTTTTCGAATTACTAAGCACTAAGGCCTTTCAAAAATTCGCGAAGCACCAGCACTAAGCACTGGTCAATCAAGTGCTCGCGAGCACAGTGCTTACGAGCACAAAAGTGCTTCGAGTGCTTTCACGAGCACTAAGCACAAGGCTTCGGCACAGCTCTGATACAGGGTGTATATTAATAATACCATAAATAAAAGAGGTGAGTCCTAGAATCATTTTATGAAAAAAGATTCCAATAAATGTAGTTCCGAAAATTCATTGTTTCCAATATGGAGTCTGTTGAAGTGTTACTTAAAAACGGATATATAATGAATGTTAAGTACTCCATTTTAGAACTCTGGATTCTGAAAGTATAAAATTAAATTTCCTTCAGCTTCAAAAGGAAATATATAAAGATAAGGCAGTCATTTTTATCGGAACAATTTACTAATCTCAGAATTATTTATGAAGTAACGAATAATAGGGCAGTTTTGAGATTTATAGTATCATTGCTCCACCAATGAAAGAGCGCGAACGAAGCTTTTGCTCAGGACTCTCTTAAATTCTTCATAAAGATCTGAGGAATCATTCTTTTAATTTTTAAAGTCATTAATGATCAATTTCGTATACATTGACATCACATTTGAGGTCGACAGATGAAATAATAAATGTTAATGACTTAATTTTATTACTCTGGATTCTGAATGTATAAAATTCAACCTCCTTAAGCTCCGAAGGAACTCGTAATATAAAAATAGTGCAGTCATTTTCAATCAAATAATATTTTAATCTCAGAATTATATTAAGTTGTAATTCAACACTGAAATTTATCTGTCATCAGAATTCTTCGCATAATTACATTATACAGTTCTTCCGCGAGATGTTTTTAGGTCAAAACAGAACGAATAATTGATGTTTTATATATATCCTCCTGCAATCGTCCAAACTACGAAAACTCATTCAAAGTATAGGCCAAAAAGTACCTAAAGTTCTCACTGAAATGGACTTCTTGTACTCTAGCCAACGGAGTTTCGCGTATCCTCCACATGACACTCAATGAAAACGCTTAATTCGTATTCTTTCCATTCTCTGAAATACGTTGTGCGGGTTATAGGAGATGCACTGAAATTTCATTGTACATAAAAAGATCTATTTGGGGACAAAGTGCACTTCCGAGGTCAATTTGATTAACGTCAGATCATCTTGAATTTTATGATTACAACATGAACGTTTGATATTTTTGGTATAAATTTACTACTGCTTTTCGTTATGTGCTAGCCCAGTTTTTACATGATCTATTAACTGGTTGAAAGATTATTGGTTGGGCTGTTTCCATTATCTTGGATTGTCTATATCCAACGTTTCGGCATCAATCAACAAGCCGTCCTCAGGGTAATCGCACATTTAACTTAAAATTCAACAAATTAATTAGGTATTTCTCAAATGAAGCATACGTTCGATTACGAACGATTGCATTCATTCATCTCGTCATAACAAACAAGCAGTCAGCGAGAGAAACGTAGTGAAACGCGTGTGCAAAAGCTTTCGCGCTTTCTCTCAGTGTTTCCCGATATTTAGTGCGCTCCATGAATATCGCTTGGTCCAAATCAAGCAAAGATGCGAGGTGCAGGAGGGAATTTGAGAACGGTATTCGAATAAATGCCAGTTCGAGGCAGTTTTTTGTCTCAGTAATTCAAGCTACATTGAGTTATTGAGAAATATAAGGTTTGAAGGAAAATAAAGTCAGAATAATGTTCAAACTATTCAGGTTGGTAATAGTCATTTAATCAGATAGGTTATTAATGACAGCGACTGATGATCAAGGTATTTTAACGCGTGACCGTAGCGAATTGTTCAAGACCATTAGTCGTTAGATTATAAACGATTTCGACGACCGCAATAAGAATTGAGAATAAATTCTTATTTGAAATACTTTTTATTTTGCCCAAAACATAAATTTGACATTATATAAAATTCTATGATTCTTTGTTCCAGTAGAGTTATGACGCTAAGGCAAAATTCATAACCAACATGACTATAACAGTCGAAACAGAATACGGAATATCGTAGTCATATTGCTATGAATTTGGGAGATAGCCATATTGCTTGGATAACAAGATTCATAGCAATGTGCGAACAGAATCGCACCGAATATGAACTTCTTTGCGATTGCGGTTGCCCGTAATTATTATAGTAGAATATTCAGTTTGTTTACTTTTGACACCTTATTCAATTTTATTGTTTTGATTATTGAATTGTTTTATATGTTCCAAGAAGTTATTTGTGTTGGTTTTTGTTTATTATTTGTATTGAATATCATCGCGGACAACAAAAAACTAGAAACGCCAGAAATTGCAAAATGGCGAACGCGCCACAATTTATAACTTTTAGTTCTAAGGTTTGAATTCATGTAAAATGATGGAAAATTGTTTTGAAACATAAGAAATATAAGGGTGCAATTAGGAAAAATATCCAGGAGAAGCTTTCAAGTGGTATTTAAGAAAGAAGTCAACGCCATATTCTTATGAAATTTTTGTTGCCAGCCGAAATACTTCTCGTGTGATTTTTGTTTCAATATACTGGGTCTGTCCGTTCATCCGTTAGCATAATAACTTCCGAAGGAAGTATACTATAGACTTGAAGTTTTCAGGGTGAGTTGGGGTCCCAAATGCCTCGGTTAAGTACGTTAACAAGCCAAATCATTCAGGATGTTCTATAATTTTTTCCCTAATAATTTCAAACGAAACGGAAACGATTAAAATGAAATAAGATACGTCATATTTCCATAAAAAGATATTCGATTCAAGTAAAATTTATTTTTTTGTTTGAAAATCGATTAACTGAATATTTATGCAAAATTTTGTGGCCACAGTATTAACAGAACCACAGAAAATTCAATTGGAATCTTGTAAAGAAGAATCTCTATATTTCCATAACAGGAGATCCGAATCAGGTGAATTTTTTTGTGCATGGTGACTGATATACCAAAGTTTTGTGCAAAATTTTGTAGCCATAGTGTCAACAAAATCATAGGCAATTCAATTGGAATATTGTAAAGAAGAATGTTTATATTTCAAAACAGATGTCTGATTCGAGTGAAATTTATTTTTTTAGTGGAGATTGATATACTGAATGATCATACGAAATTTCAAGAAGATCGTATCATCAGAACCATAGAATTTTTTTTTATTTATCATCTTTTACATATTCTATTTTCTGAATAATTTCCAGAATATAATTCCGATTCTGCATTCATATATTCGATATCAATCTCAATCTCATTGCTCCACCAATGAACGAGCGCTCAAAAGCTCCTGCTTGGGATTTTCATAAATGATCTGACGAATCGTCCCTTCCATTTTTTCGGTGTTATTCAGATATACCTACCCTGTATATTCCATAAGCTCGAACTTTTTGGTTTTCGTATTCCTAGCTTTTTCTGAACAGACTGTATTTACTTACGCGCGTGACAAATATTTATCCTATTATCTTGATCTGTATTAAGCTCACATAAGTATATATTTTGGGAGCAAATGCGATATTTGGAATGTATCATGAACGTAAGTGTTTACAGATGACTCCCAACTTCACCGCGATATCACTAACATATTCACCGACACCCAAGAAGGCCATGATCGATTTGACGCGTTGATGCGAAAAAACGGTGTTCACCACTAGACTTGACAAATGCGGAAAATCAGAGTCAGGCTTATCGAATTGTTTACATAACAGTACGGGACAAGAAAACCTATTCCTTTCATTCTTATCTAGATTCCGGAAGCGTCGGAAGATGTTATTCATTCAAGTGGAGTTTTGCTACGAGATATTAATGAGACCCTAATACTATGATTCCGAATGGAAATTCTATTACTTATGAAGATAAAGAAAAACTTATGATGGTGTCTGAGCATTTTTAGAGAAAACTGAATGGTGAAAACCACACGTGAATATCTATGACCGTTTCATAGTTACCAAGTGTTTCTCGAAATAAGTACAGTGCAATTCCCTATAACGGAATCACTAAATTCGCAAAAAATTTCATTTTACAGAAGTTTTTTTACAGTATCAAGTATCGAAACAAGCAATTGCATTTTTATTGTGAATTCATATAGGTATGTCGAATTGTTCGATTAAACTCATTGAAATTAACTACTTAAGGACTCAACGAAACTTTTATACTGCGATACGAAATTACTGGCCGACGAGTCCGTAGACCAAGCTCATGTCACCTCTAAAATCAGACCGCCTTCTTTATTCCTTCTTTTCAATAGCTTCACACTTTTTGCTTTTATGCATTTCAGCATTAATTCAACTACGCAATACGCATCTACGCATTATGTACGGGGGAATCCCCAACCTCCTTGATCCCTAAACTTGACGCCTGGTCTACGGCCACGTCAGGCAACACACAATATGTCGCCTAGCTAAGTAATGACCTGGTTAAACTCAAATCTCCAACAGGTACATAATCAAAAAGGTGTTCAAGTGCATTTCTAATAGCTTATAGGCATTTTATGTAGGTACGTATACAATACAATATCTATTCACGATTTTTTGGGCAAATAATTGGTCATTTTTGTCTGTGTGGTACAATGAAAAAACATTTAATTCTCATAAAAAAGTTCGCATTTTCTCAAAGTTTCGAAAATATTATCCGGAACTCCTTCAATGGACCGGAAAGCGAGGCGACACGTTTTAAAGGCTTTAAATACCAATTCGCGATTTGCTTTTTCGGCCGGTTGCCCCTCCAAATCAACGCTGTCGGTATCATCACTGCTATCGTACTGATCTGAACACCGCATTTGACACTGTTCAACATGTCCTTTCAGTTGGAAGTTCATTTGTTTCAATATTAAATAGACATTAACATTTAAAGTAACCGTCATTATCAACATTTCCAGCTGAATCCAACGATTCGGAAGAATCTATCCGCCCGGCGTGATGGTTTAGTTTATGGTCGGGATTTATTACCTACGTCCAGCATAATTATGGAAAAAAACTCACCATTATACCTTTTCACCAATACCTATTCAAAGAGTGATGTTCTTGTTCTTTGAATATTTCGTTATACAGAGAATTTACTTCGTTTTAGAGGGTGTTTTAACATGGAATTTGGATTCAAAATGCAATGTCTTGAACGAACGTAGTTATACAGGCGTTCGCTATAGGGAACTTGCACTGTATTTTCGAAATACTGTAACTTTCCTATTGAGGAAATTTTTCTATTATTTCAGGAACCTTTCACGTGAAATCCAATGATGTGAATTTTCTTTTCCGGAAATCGGCATATCATTAGGATTACGTATGTTTTTGCTTATTCGATAAAGCTTAAAATAACAATTCCAAGTACAAAGCATACTTGACATTCCTCTGGAGCAATGCTCGAGCTATTTATATTTATTTAGAATTGAATCCCTTCAATTCAATTCCTGATGTGAAGATTTACGAATATCTCGAACATAATTCCAGAAAAATATCAAGTGAGCTAGCCCTGATAAAACCAATTTTTAGACCTCTCTAAAGCCTACGATTCACTGAATAAGGAATATCTTCTCGAGAAATTACAATTTTATGGAGTTAGAGGAAACGCAATGAAATGGCTAGATTCATTTATGACTAACAGAAAGCAAAGAGTTACCATCACTCAAAACAATAACCCATCGAAATCAAGTATTTTAACGAGAACACTAGGAATAGATCAGGGAAGTGTCATTGGTACACTACTATTCCTGATATACCTAAATGATTTGGGTCTCATAATACCGAAGAGCGAGGGAAACATGGTCAATTTCGTGGACGATACAAATCTGTTAACAGGTGCAGAAGAGTTTGAAGAGCTTACAAGACGAGCTAATCACATTTTTTCCAAATCAAAAGCATGGTTCGATCAAAACAATCTTATACTTAATGAGAGCAAATCAAAAGTACTTCTTTCAATACAAATAGATCACACAAAGAAATATCAGATTCAATAACTTTATCACAGCATAAGTACGTACCGTCAGATTGCGTTAGATTTCTAGGAGTTTACATCGATCATTTCCTGAACTGGCGTCAACACACAGAGATTGTTTCGATGAAATTAAGTAAGATTGTTTTGCACTAAGATCAATTACGCAGTATATGAATGAAAACACATTAAGGGCAGTATATTTTGGAAACTTTGAGGCCACCTTCAAATATGGGATAATTTTCTGGGGAAATAGTGAAAATTTAGAAAAAATATTTTTAATTCAGAAAGGGCTATTTAAATCTAAAAAAATGTTCACAGTGTATGGTCTGTACTTGTTTGAGTGTTTAATGTTCCTACATAAGAATAAAAATAATTTTACAACCGAAAATGTAAATAGTTATAATACAAGAACTTTAAATTTGATGTTTCCAACTCACAGATTAACACTCACAGAAAAGAGTCCTAGCTATATGAGTATAAAAGCTTTCAATAAATTACCAAATAACATTAAATGTGTAACAAATTATAAATATTCAGAAGCAAAGTAAAACATCTACTGATTACATTAGAACCATATAGTCTCAGGGAATATTTTGATAGCTGAGTAAACTCGAATTTTTGTGACGTATTTCACTTAAATTTAGGCTTTATGTGTATACATGTAGCTTGAATTCATCTGAAATAAAGAAATATCGACTTGAGCCTATTAGCGTAGAAAGGGTGTGATTTTTCACACCCCCTAGCGATCGGCTATCACACTCCCTACTAAGGGGAACATTCACTCATCCCGGATAGCAAGTATCAGGGGGATTGAGCTCTGAGGTCTTCGGTGTTCTTCTTCTCCTGGGTCCTGGGTTGTTCGTCCTTCGTTGCTTGGTCCTGGATCTCTCGGTTGATGTCGTGGTAGTTGGTTTTGCAATGTTTCCCTCCATGGTTGTTCCTGGTGTCCATCGTGACCTACAAACTTCCTTACCGTTCTAGCAGTACCAAGAAGTACTGCTTTTTGCATTACTTTAAACAGGTTTTCATCCAAATCTAGCTCCTTGAGGTTGGACTTGAGGCTCTTAGGAATAATTCCTGTGGTTGATATGAGAATGGGAATGGTTCTGGTACTAGACATTCCCCACTGCCTTTTAATCTGAAGTTCAAGCTCTCGATATTTCGATATTTTTTCAGCATATTTTGACGTAGATTGTTGTTGTTCGGGATGGCTACGTCTATAAGTATTGCTCTCTTCTCTTTTTTCTTCACTAGGATTATATCTGGCCTGTTATTAGCAACTGTTAAATTTGTAAGTACTGTGCGGTCCCAGTATAACCTGTAAAGGTTGTTCTCCAGTATTACTTCAGGCTGATACTTATAATATGGAATTGTTTCGGACTGCAGAATCTTCAGTTGGATGGCGAGTTCCTGATGAAGTATTTTACAAACTGCATCATGTCGACTCTTATATTCATTTCCAGCAAACATTTGGCAGCCTCCTGTGATATGTTGGATTGTTTCTGATGTTTGGCATCCGTAGCGGCATCTATCGTCGGTGAGGCTCCTATCCTTCATGATATATTTCTGATAGTTTTTAGTTTGCACTACTTGATCTTGAATGGCAAGGAGGAAACCTTCTGTCTCAGGAAACAATCTTCCAGAAGTCAGCCAGTAGTTCGACGCAGGAATGTCGACATGTTCCTGGGTGACCTCGTTCAGGTGTCTTCCATGTAGGGGCTTTTCTCTCCATCTTTGAATTTTATCACTATCCGTCTGTGTGGTGTTTTCATGAGGGTGCTCGCTTAGTAATAGAGGTGTTGAACAATCTGCTTCAATCAGTATCTTATGTAAGTCCGATGTGTTTGCTTTATCTGTAAAATAATTTCTCAAGTTGTTTATTTGTTCAGCTGCCATTTTCTTTATGTCCACAAAGCCTTGTCCGCCTTGAGTTCTTGGAATTGTTGTTCTTTCAACACAGCATTTAGGATGATGCTTGTTGGCCTTTGTACATAGTGTTCTCATTTTCCGTTGGAGACGATCGAGATCTGTATTACTCCACTTTACTATTCCGAAAGAGTAGGTGAGAACTGAGCAAGCGTAGGTGTTAACAGCTTTTGTGAGATTTCTGCTGTTCAGTTTCGTTTTCAGAACGCTCCTCATTCTTCTGGTGAACTCTGCTGTTAGTTCGTCCTTCATCACTCGTTGGTCTATCCTTTGACATTGCTTCATACCTAGGTATTTGTATAGATCACCTGCCAGCATTGCCTTTATTTCTTCTCCGTTAGATAAGGTGAGAGGTGTCTGTTGGATTTTCCCTCCTGCTATATTTAGGGAACGACATTTGTCCAGTCCAAAGTTCATGCTGACGTCTTTGGAAAACATCTCCACTAGTCGTAGTAGGCACTCTAGTTGGTCTCTGTTTGCTGCAATCAGTTTTAAGTCATCGACGTATAAAAGATGGTTAATCAACATATTGCTAGTGTTGCCTTTCAGGTTGAATCCCTTTCTGGAGGATTTTAAAATAGTTGATAACGGGTTCATTGCCATGCAGAACCACAATGAACTCAAAGAGTCTCCTTGAAAAATTCCTCTCCTGATGGATACTGTGCCAGTTCTTATGCCTGTTCCGCTGATTTCGATGTTAGTTCGCCAAGTTGACATAACTGTTTTGAGAAAGCTCACTATTCTTGGATCTACTTTATAGATCTCTAAAACTTTTATGAGCCATTCATGCGGCATGGAGTCGAAAGCTTTCTTGTAGTCAAGATAAGCCGTGAACAAATTTCTCCTCTTCTTATGGGCTTGGTTGCAGATTATAGAGTCGATTATCAGTTGTTCTTTGGATCCCATTGCACCTCTGGAGCATCCTTTCTGTTCTGATGCAATTATATTATTTCGTTCGCAATGGGAGTATAGTCGACGTGTAATGCAAGATGTTATGAGCTTGTACATAGTTGGCAGGCATGTCACTGGCCTGTACGTTGCTGGATCGTCTGTACTTTGGTGATTTTTTGGCAGAAGATAAGTTATACCCTCTGTCAGGAAGGAGGGCATACTCTCTGGATCTCGTAGAATTTCATTAACTGCGTTAGTTAAATTACTATGCAAACAGTTGAATTTTTTTAGCCAAAAACTGTGGAGCCCGTCTGGTCCAGGTGATTTCCAGTTGTGCATTTCTTTGAGAATATCCGAAAGCTCTTGTTCTGTGATGACCGTAAGGGACATTGGTGCGGTGTTGGTTTGAGTTTTCTCTTCGTTTTTTATCCACTCGGCATTTTTGTTGTAAGTAGTAGGTGTTGACAGTTGTTCGGTCCAGAATTTTTCCATGTCATCCTTATTCGGATAGATGTTTGGGGAGTTCTGTTGTTTTCCATCCAGATGTCTGTAGAAATTTTTCTCCGAGTTTTCAAAGGAGATGTTATCTTGCTTCCTCCTGTTGCTCTCTTTATATCTTCGCAATCTCTCGGAGTAGACACTGAGTTTTTGTTTCAGTGTGTCGATGCACTGCTTTACTGTTGTGTTTTCTTCTTCATAGCTTGAGTGCTTGCGATTTCGATAGATTATCGATTCCACCAACGATTTCAGCTTGATTGTTCTGATGCCATTTTCATATTGTGTCAGCCTTCCTATGTCCTGCCGAGAGCGTTGAATTTTTCCTCCAGCCTCCTTTGCCAGTGAGGTAGGCGAGGTTGTGGACAGGGTTGATTTGAGTGCTGTCTTGGTTTGGTCTTCATGCCCAGCACTTCCACTACAGTTGTTGCGGCACAATAAAGGATGAGATGGATCGTTTCCAGTTGTGTTGCCATTGAAAGGAATTTTGGTATGACATCAGTGTTCATTATCTTGAGGATGACTGCAAGCTTTTTGGATGATCTGATCCTAGGTAGTGTTGGTCTGGAGAGTGGATCAGTGCCGTTGTATTCGGTGAATAATCTGTGCATTGCTGATTCAAGACGTTCCACTAGAGCTTGTCGTTCTTCGTTCGAAATTTTATGGGCAGTTTCTACCGAGGTATGAACCTGAGGTGATGAATGTTCATTCTGTGTTTCGTCGTCCGTTTGAATATCTTCTTGGAGCGGTAATTGGAGTTCAGTTGTTCTTTCTTCATGTGTTGCTCCATGGTTGTGCTCTCTGTTTCCAAAGTTGTGTGTTCTTCCTATTATGGTTTTCTTCGTTGTTTAATTCATTGACAACTTCATTTTTAATTTCCTGCAATCTGTCTTCTGATATAAGTTTGTTTCTGAGGATTACGCGATATTGGTCAGCTATCCTCTGTTCAGTTACTTGTAGATCTGGAAAACATCGCTTGAATTCATTGAATAACCGTTGTCTGTATCCAGTTAGTTCTTGACCCAGGTTTGTTATTTTATAGTAGATGCGCATGATCGTTTCATTGATACAACTTGTCCATTTCATGCGTCTTCTGGGTAACCCTGCTTGAGTGAACGCTGGTTGAAGATCCTGCGTAGCACTATTTGTAGGGGGTGGCACTGCTGTTGTTTGCCTCCTTGGTTCTTCCTGTTGAGCTGTAGTGTTTTGTATGACAGGGGCCCGCCTCCTCAGCGCCCTGCCACTGACGTCCCGCATGCTGTCATGTCCAGCGCCAGCTCCAGACATGCCCTGACGATCCTCAGGCAGCGACTCAATATTTCTACTCCTTAATTGCACCATCATTATGGGTTGCATTTTATACCTACTGCCAGGTTTAGCTCGGGTACCTCGGGTTTGCTAAGCCCGTACTCTAGAATATTATTATTATTATTATTTGAAATTGTCACCCCAAGATTCATTGAAAGGTAGAAATAGATAATTAATCGACTGGGTTATTAATGACAGCGATCAATTACCAAGATACCATGAGTTGCTAGATCAATGAACGAGTTGATTACAAGATTTTTCCGTTGACCTTGTTATTTTTTATTGATAGGTACATTCTTATTTTGCACAAGACATACATTTGACTTTCTGTTTTCTTATTGCTAGTGAATGCTTTATATTCAGTTGCTCATGAATATTGAGCATTAAATTGAACATTGAAATGAGTTTTTAATGTTCAATTTCGTGCACATCGAATTCAGCTTTTTTTAAGGTCGACGTGTCCCATTAATTAAAATCATACTTAAATCTGATGAAATGTTGATTTGCGAAAGACATAATAATGTTTCTAAAGAAATAGAAAAGTTTCTTCAGAAAAAGAGTATTTCGTATATGCACATTTTCGAGATATTCAAGTGCGGTTTTCACGATTGAGTTTTCCATGAAAATCGACTTTCAGATACCGGTGTGAGTTTTTGTCTATCTTTGTATGTAATAGGAATTTCCATTCGAAAGTGTAAAATCAGGGGTCACTTTGTACAGAATTGGATACGAAAGTTTAGAGTTTTCCATGAAAATAGGCCCTCACTCATAAAGGACCCCGCACATTTTGTATGAGAATTGGCTCCCGGTGGATTTGTCTGAAAATTTGATATGATGTTCTACTAATCCTTCTGACCAAATGTCTCTACAGTCACGAAGCTGAAAAATGCAAACTTCTAGGAGTTTTTAGCGTTTTTTTGTATCCATTATGGCTTACGTATTACCGTTCACACAGAAATGTTTGAGAATATTCGTGATTATTGAAAGCAGATTCTGTCAATTCGAAATATTTTCAAACATTTCTGTGTGAACGGTAATACGTAAGCCATAATGGATACAAAAAATCGCTAAAAACTCCTAGAAGTATGCATTTTTCAGCTTCGTGACTGTGGAGACATTTGATCAGAAGGATTAGTAGAACATCATATCAAATTTTCAGCCAAATCCACCAGGAGCCAATTCCCATACAAAATGTGCGGGGTCCTTTCCGGAATGTTATTTTTCTGTTTCTGATAGCAGCAAATCAATTTGGTTTTGTCACATAGGTTATGATTTAAGTACTTCAGATCCCATGGAATATTTCAGCATACCTACTACGATATTTTTGTGGATTCATTGTAGTCATCTTCGTTAACGACGAGACTTCGTTCGTCAACCACGAACATCTGTCTGGTTTGGTTTTATCAGAGAATGAAATTAAAATAGAATTGAAATCACCTGGTGCCACGAAAGGGGTGGCCACTAATCAGATTCCTTCGAACGTTTACGAGAATTGTTGCCGTACATTATTTATTTCAGTGGAAATGATTTTTGATAAATCTGTATTGAAACAAGGGAACTAGCTTAGATAACATCAGGAAAAAGGTTTATACACATTAGAGTATCACTCGAGTATGCCATAAAAACACGAATTTTATACGCACGAAATACAAACAACATTTTTTGTACAACTGTGAATGTGAATTTTCATCGTCTGAAATGAAATTATTAAAGATAATGCTCCCAATACAATATTTCTATGCATCCAGTAATCTTTCTGTGTCGTTACTATAGAAACTACTAACGGTGAAAAAAAGTAATTTTTTTTTAACGGTGAAAAATAGTATATTATACGGGGTCTTTTTAAATGATTGTACCATCGCAGATTGCTACAAAGGACCCCGCACATTTGTATGAGAATTGGCTCCCGGTGGATTTGGCTGAAAATTTGATTTGATATTCTACTAAATCCTTCTGATCAAATGTCTCTACAGTCACGAAGCTGAAAAATGCATTATTCT
Source organism: Propylea japonica (assembly GCA_013421045.1). NCBI lineage: Eukaryota > Metazoa > Arthropoda > Insecta > Coleoptera > Coccinellidae > Propylea > Propylea japonica. Next base: position 76,192,996 of record CM024243.1, read on the forward strand.
AGGAGTTTTTAGCGATTTTTTGAATCCATTATGGCTTACGTATTACCGTTGACACAGGAATGTTTGAGAATATTTCGTGATTATTGAAAGCAGATTCTGTCAATTCGAAATATTTTCAAACATTTCTGTGTGAACACTGTGAACGGTAATACGTAAGCCATAATGGATATAAAAAATCGCTAAAAACTCCTAGAAGTATGCATTTTTCAGCTTCGTGACTGTGGAGACATTTGATCAGAAGGATTAGTAGAACATCATATCAAATTTTCAGCCAAATCCACCGGGAGCCAATTCCCATAATACGTAAGCCATAATGGATACAAAAAATCACTAAAAACTCCTTGATGTATGCATTTTTCAGCTTCGTGACTGTTTAGACATTTGATCAGAAGGATTAGTAGAACATCATATCAAATTTTCAGCCAAATCCACCGGGAGCCAATTCCCATACAAAATGTGTGGGGTCCTTTATAATTCCAGTTACATTATTCAATTTCTTTAGGATTGACCAGCCTAAATTCACAGTATCGTTTGTTTAAATTGAAGTTTACATCAGAATATAAACATTTATGACAGCCCAACGCCAACTGCGCTGTTATAATCATTTATAAAGACCCTGTATTATAATAGTCCGTATGATATATACTATTTTTCTCCAACCAAGCCAAAATTAAAATAAAGTTGGCGATAGCAAGTCGGTAGTCAGGGATAACTGGTATTGTTGGTGAATATTGATTTCACGTAGACGTCAAATACAATTACTTTTAATCCAAGGATTAAAAGTAGCGTTTTTAATCCCAGGATTAAAAGTGTTGCTAAGCAACGAGCAAATTTTTGTACGGTAAGGGAATTTATGACTTTTGCACCTTAAATAGTACAAAAATGTCAACATTTTTTCGATGGTTGGAGAAAAAGTTATATTTTGTGACCTGTCAAGAGATATGAAACGTCAAATTTTTTTTCCGTCACAGAAAAAAGTAATTATTCAGGCATCCATAGTGATGACTGAAAGTCAAGTGTTTTCGACAGTTGTACAAAAAATTATTTTTTCGCCGACCTCGAAATAAAAGGTGATTTTAATGTGTAGGAAATTGATTATTAATGACCCATTTTAATGCTCAATTTTTGGCTATTTTATTGTTCAATCCTCATGGCAACCGTTCACAAAATATTCAGAAGCACTACGAGAAATGTCAAAACTCTACTGGAATATATAGATACATAGAAATTTCATTATCTCGAAAGTAAATCTCGTCCAGAATGAGAATGTATTTCAATCAAGAATTCATATACAAATCATATTTAGATCGTCCGAAAAATTTTGTAATCAACTCGGTTATTAATCGGGCGACTAATGGTCTCGAACTATTAACGCGTTCGCTCCGCTCACGCATTAAAAATATCTTGACCATTGATTAGTCGCTGTTTTTAATAACCTAGTTGATTAAATAACTATTCATTTCAACCAGTGGCGTCAGTACAGACCTCTGTCCGAATAAATTTAGTACAAAAAGTAGTGCGCTAATGCTTTTTCTCAAATTTAAAATGTTTTCTGTAATCACTTCATAATTCAAGGTGGAAATGGTATCTCGAGTTTTTCACCTGCGACGAATACTGTCTGCGATAAAAAATAAAATGCCATTTCAGGGAGTTATGAAATTCTTTGATTACCTACTTTCAAAATAGTTTAGACACGGACTAATGCAGATAAATCCCTAAATTTCCAAACAATTTCCTGAATGAACCACATCACGTTTCTTTTTATGATGGAGACATTTTCCAATAAAATTGGTGAACTTTCATCTGAAAAGCGGTGATATGACTATCCATTCATTGCTAGAAAAAAGACCAATCAAATAATCACCAATTATTCCAATTCATCAATTAACAGAAAATTGATCCTAATAATGAGTTTCTAACATCTTGTGTGGATTATACTCTGCTCAACGCATTGGCGTACGATTTTTCCATCAATTTTATTCACTGGTGAAAATTAAAAATAATTTTGAGTTGAAAAAAATATGTTTTGGTTTGTACTCGTAACCTACCAGAACGCAAAAAAATCGTGTACGGTGTCGAAGAAATGTTCGAAAATAGAATATTTTCTTTAAATCTCAGAAAAATGCGCCAGAGACCCATAGTCAATAGGAACTTTATGTTATTTTATCATCTGACAATAAAGATCCCGAATTTATGGCACCTTATTCTGATACACCCTGTATAACGAACGACATTCATAATCATTGTCAGGAATAAAATAGGGATAGCTACACGCTTGATCATATTAATAACACGAAAATTATCGGCGTGTCCAAGAAAGGGTTAAGTCCATAATTCAAATTTCAACAATCTGAGTCATTTGCGGATCAATTTATACATTTATGAACTCAACACAAATAAAACTAAAAGGGCAATACCTACATTAAAAATGATTGTGCCGAGCGAAGAATGCCCCATGTTCGAACATTGGCTCGACGGAAAGGAATATTTCGATTTTTTTTATTCACGTGTTTGATGCTTTGTTGTACTATTTGATGCATAGTCAGAAGGTTTTGCTCTTTTGTTCATATTGGGAAAACGAAAAATCGAATTTGAAGCTGCTGAGAGCAACAGGTTTCATTCTATTCATTGGTGAATTCAACTTTCCTCTACAAATCTAAGCAAACCTTGAAGATTTGGAGTTGCTATTTTCCGAGTTATCGTGAACACGGTCGGTCGCAAAAGAAATTCATTATGTCAATTTACGAATTTCACTTCCCTGTAATGAAGGGTTTTCCAATAAGAGGGTGTTATTTTGAATAGCCCGCTATTTCGGTAGATGTCATGTTTGAAGCTGTCATTTTTAACATTTGACAAAAAAAATTACGCCATTAATAAAAATGGAACGATACATGCATCAAGAACGCTTTGAAATTATTGAAATTCACATGGTGAAAATTTTGCAGAGACGATTCGTAAAACTCGGACATTTTTGGATCGTCGTGTGAAGCACTTTTTTGGACCGCAATAAGAAATTGGTGAAAAAATTCGAGCTGTTGGGACAAGTTAATGATGTGAAGAATAAAACCCGTGCACGTCACCCAAGAACAGCCGAGAATACTGCTGCTGTAGCCGAAAGTGTTGAAGAAAACCCAGGTGGAAGTGGAACAACAGTTACGGTGAATGGATTGCTCTATCGAGATATGATTAATGATTTTTATGGCCGAAATTAGGTGGAATTGATCTGAACAACGTTTACTTCCAACAAAACGGCGCTATTGGCCACCAAGATTTTATGATTTAACACCTTGCGACTTCTTCCTTTGGGACCACGTGAAAGAGAAGGTCTACGCCAATAGGACAGCGTCGATTCAAGACCTCAAAAATGGAATTCGTGAGGTTATCGATGACATAGGACAGCCACTTTGCGATTTGGTTATGGAAAATTTCATTAAAAGGATATGGTCCTGTAAGCGTGGTCGTGGTGGTCATTTGCATGATGTTATTTTACACTATCAACGGCATAGCTTCTTCTTCATAATGGAATAAACATCCGATCATTTATATTGAAAAATGGCATTTTTCTTTAAATATCAAAATAACACCTCTTATTGAAAAACCCTTTAATTTTGAACCTACCTTAAAATTCAAAATTTGAAGTTGTTCCTGAGGACTAAGGTTAATTGATAAAATGAGCGCAATTTTTTTCAGTATATTCAATTTCGAATTATCAATTAGTAAAAATTACTGGGCTTTCTTCTATTTCTTTGTGGGCTTTTTTTCCACTCAACTAATATTTCTTAATTCACAATGCCCGAGAATTTTCAGCAAATTCTGAATTCAGTACTCTTCCGTAATAGCATCCACAAAGACATCGTGCGAAATAACCTAAGTAACTCCTTGTAATATCATACAACAATTATAATTGACTTCAATTCTGCGTCTGCTATGTAAACCAGAGAATAAAATATTCACGGTGCACTGAAAGCAGTGTAGGCGAGTAGGAAAAAATTAAGAAAAGCCCCGAGCAGGCGCTTTTGAGCGCTCGCTCTTTGGTGTGTAGCAATAAGACTATTACCTCAAAATTTTATATGGGATTTGAGGTTGATACCAAATATACAGGGTGTCTACTTTAAAAGTGGACAAACCTTATGGGGCGATTATACGAGCGATTTGCAACAAATGTTGTATAACACATGGTCGAAATGTTGATGGTATTATTCATTTTAACATTTCTTGATTTCGCGAAATATTCCCAGTTTTTCCCACTAGAATGATCTTTATTCAGTTTTCCTTGTATTCTCATCAAATTTGACGACATATTCGGAAGGGCAATAAATTTTCTACCAGATAAGAGTGTATGTGGAGCAAAAACATTTAATGCGGGCGTCGTAAGGAGGTGAACATTCCGATACTGAAGTTAACAAAGTAAGTCTTATTTTCTAATGGTCTAAATATTCCTAACACAAATTTGCTCTACTTTGAAGCACTTCGTATTTAAATCTTAATCTAATTGTATGGAAATCATCAGCTCATCTCTTATCTGTAAATGCTGAGACCAGACTTAGACAATTTCTTGGTGGTACCAGAATAATTTAGGAGAGTGGGGGGGCCATAGGATATTATGGACTGATGAGGCCACTTCACGAAATCCGGTTTGAATAATTTACGAAAAAACCATGAATGGCAGAGAGGAAACCCTCATGCGACTCAAACGCTATCGAACGTAATTCGAAAATAAAAATGCAAAATCTATAAACTGAATTTATTCGAAAAATATGACGGACTTCAGTTAATTTGGTATGTTTTTATAGGTTTTCGAGGAAAAAATACTTCCGAATCGAAATCTGCAAGCGTTTAGAATGACACCGTTCAAATGGAATTTTTTTCAAAACTCGATATTTCAAACTTTCATGTGCATGTTAACATGGCGCAGTTACACAATCGCAAGACGCAAGAATTGATAGGAATCAACGAAGAAGATTCGAACAAAGTGAAGTTCGCAGATTCGTAGTCGACAGACGCAGAATATCAAAACAGAAAAGTAGAAAGGTATTTTTTACAAATTATGTAGATTAATGGCAAAGGAATGTTAGGCGGGCCAGCTAGTAGGTACGTGATAAATTTCGCGAGACATATTGGCGTTAATGCACTGCACAAACTTCCGAAACGCATAGTGGAACGTAGAAATCACAAAATGGTAATTTACAGAAATATAATTTACTCCAGTAAACTTGCGAGATTTCTTCCTAGAACAGGAAGCTATAAATACTATGTCTATCCTAATTTGCAGGAGTTTCCCTTTAATCTGTGCGAAGTTGATCCAGATAAGAATTTTGTAAATTTTGCAGAAGAAATTAGCAAGGACGCTCTCCAATCACTTTTGGTTCATTAGAATATCAGGATTTTCGCCGAAAATTGAATCGTGAATAAATAACGCATCAGTTATGACTTGAAAAATTATTTCACCAGAATGCTTTTATTCGGGTAGAGTTTTTTCTCGACTGAAATTCGAAATAGACGATGACAAAAAATGACGGAACATCGTTTATTGAATAACTGGACTAAGATTATTTTTGTTCAATTTCAATTAATAAAAATAATTTCTTGTTTCGGCATACTGAGAAATCTATCAGACATGCTTTTAGGGCACACATAATAACATAGCCATTCTATTTCTATTCATGTAGGAACAGAACTTGAAAACTGCATAAATTATTCCTTTAAGGACTATTAAGTTGATCGACATATAATCAATATTTTTTCTGATCAATAAATGTTGGTTGCTTAAAAGTTATTCAGTTTAACCCAGTAGTGCATCAATCAACTCGAAACAAAAGAACCATAACTTTCACTTGTTGAGTCATTTATAAATTTCGATATCAACAACTCTTTTAAATAATAATGTTGTACTCAGGTTCCTTTCAAATTTCATTTATCCGCCAAAAGTCTGATGCCAATATGAGGTCATCAAACGAAAAATATAAGAATGCTTAAAGTCACTGTCTTACCTACCATTCATGTGAAAATTATTGTATATAGATTGACAGAATTGTGTCATTATGAATTCATCAACAATTAAAAATAATTGAATCAATTGATTCGTTGCCTTCCGCTCAAGATTATTTTATTACTTTTTCATCTAGAATGTTTGGACATGCCAATAATTTAATTATTTTGACTCTAGAATTCAAAACAAATTTTCTTTCATTATTTCAGAGGTCTGAACGAAATATTTGAATGCCTGTATTAACGAAACCGTTCGATATTTTTCAATTCTGTTTTCATATTCGTGATTGATAATTCAAGAAGTACCATTGTACAAAATTTCATCCATTTCGAGTGAAATTTTTTCATCGCTGTAGACATGTAAAAAAATTGTGTTCGATTTTTGAAAAAATTTTTCACAGAAATTCTTAGAAAAATTGTGTTGATTCAGAAAATGATAGTTAATTTGACAACTGCAAAAAAAATTAGGAACATTGCAGGTCTTCCGCCATTTTGGAAATTTTTTTTCGGAGTTCGTCAACTTTTCTGAATAGAGGACCCAAAATATTGAGATTTGACCAAAAACCGTTACTTTAACTATTAACATAACTGACCAGACTCATAAGAATCTTGCTCAAAAATGACGTTTGACACCCTGTATCTCGCTTATGCTTCGAAAACGGGATATATTGTATAAGGCAAAAAATGATTCTCTCGATGTCCTCTACACGAAAATATATGTTTGTCCAGTTTATGATGAAACACCCTGTATATCAATTGTAGAAAAAACTTATCCTCAACATTCCTAAAAACAGGATTCAGAGGAATGTAGTTTTTCTGAAACTCATTCATACTAAGAATGATTACATTGAAATAAGATTGAAAAATATTGGACATTTTTTCATGCTAACTAAACAGTATATTCTTCCAGCAAATTATGGAAAAAGACCTTCTTTTGAAAACATCTACAAAATAATAATAATAGCGCTGTATTTTTTTCGAAGAATATTGAAATTTTCAGAAATGAATTAAGTAATCAATTTATTGATACTAGTTATCGATAACTTGCATTAGCCCAAATTTTGGTGGAGCGGTAGGAAACTTCTAAATAAAGCATCACTAAGAGATGATTGTATGTAAAATAATGAACAATAATAACTTCATTCAGGGTGTTTTCTAAATATCTGAACGGTAAATTGAGTTTTGAATTAAGTAGTATTCACTGAATATTTAATAAGTTTCAGTTTTCATTAAATCATTACCAGCAGAATTTATTAATTGTTTTATATACTTTTGGAACATTTAGATAACGAGAGCTTGAAACAATAACCATTGAAAGTTCATCTACTTGGGTATTAATACTTTCACATTTTAGTGATAACTATCGAACTCAACCATTTTTCTTCGTCAACCACATAATTTTCGGTCGATATTTTCGATTGAAGGAAATTACTCATATTACTTATTACTTATTACTTATTACTTATTTCAGTATAGTAATTAGTTCTTTACAGTTCCAAAAACAGCGCTGTAATGAAGTCACTACAGAATTGATTTCAGATATATTTTTCATTTGGTGCTCATCAACCATAATTTGTTAATGATTTTGAAAGGAGAAGTTAAATTTTCATCAAGAAATAAGGTATTATAGATTTGCCTCCTGCCAACTATAATCATCTGATTTACTAGAAAACTGTTCCAGATCTTATCTTTAAATTAAGTGGTTATATTCATGAATAGAAGACATTTTTTAGGACTGAAGGGAATTTTTCTAATTCGTTTATGAATACACTTGACACAAATGTATCTACAGGAAAGCTGCTGAACAGCAATATACAGGGTGTTTCTGAATTGCGAAAGATTTGAGCAGATGATTACTCATAAATGTAGTTCCGAAATGCATTGTTTCCAAGATACAGGGTGTTGAAGTTTTACCAAAAAACTGACTGAAAAAGTGGTACACCACTGAGATTTTTTGAACAATTATTTTTGAATTATTCATTAGATTATGACGAAAAATCTCTCGAGCGTTTTTTTGTGGGGCTTCGTTTTTATTTGAAAAAATAAAACATAATACATGACGTAGTATCTCCACTACATAATGTGTTGAAGTAACAACAAATACGAGTTCAGATGTTAAATTTTCTTGAAAAAAAACGGCACCCCACACGAAAAGAAAGCAGAATATATTTTGTATCACGAATTGAACGAAAAATTCAAAAATAATGGTTAGTTTAAAATATCTCAGTGGTGTACCACTTTTTCAGTCAGTTTTTAAGTAAAACTTCAACACCCTGTATCTTGCAAACTATGCATTTCCGGAACTACAATCATGGGAACTTTCTTTCATAAAATATTCTGAGGAATCATCCCCTTAAATCTTTCACATCAATTCAGAAACACCTGTATATCCTGAATCAACTGTCATTGGTTCTACAAGAAAATTATGACTATCTATGTGTATAATGTACCTTTTTCCGATAGATTAGAGTCTTTATTACTTAATTAATGATGCCAAATCGAATGAATTGTTAATTAAAAATAAGTATTCTGAAGGGCTAGGTAATATTTTCAGCTACATAAATGTAGATTGTATTTTTCCAAAATGACATTTCAGGTTCAAGTAAATTCTAATTGTGCATTCAAAAGAAATTCTGAGCTATATTAATAAATCATTCATAATTTGAAAATTATTATTCAAATCAAATTCCGTTTTCTGTCAATCAACTACTAAGATACTATAAAAAAGTCACTATATTATATAATATGAATTATTCATCGAATTGCGACAGTAATTCTAAGAAGCTTGACTGAAATAGAGAAAAAAATTGAACGATACTCGTTTCAGAAGGTCATTTCAACACTCAAGCTTTCGAAAACTCACTCGTTTTCAAATTTCGCATTCGTGTTCTAACAGGATCCTTTTCTTAATTTTTTTTTTGAAATAAACTATTCGAAACAAGCATATATATTCCCTCCCATAATAGAAAAATAATTCAAAGCTCGGAGAATTTTTAAACATGCAGAAAAAATTGAAAACAAGTACTCACCTCGATAGCTCGCGAACCGTATCGTGGGGAGTAAAAACCACAGGAGAACGACGGTCAACAAGTGTTTCAGGATAACTCTTATCACGATAGCTCTTTATCCTTTGAAAGCGCCCACATAGCGACAGGGGAGGGGACATGGGAAACCCCATTGGCCGCTTTCTGATCTCTCACGACCCCTCACTCGCTTAATTTTAGTGTAAGATATCTTTTTTGATTTATGCTGTCAAATTGCAACCATCGGATCGTGGAAATATTTTATAACTGATGTTTTGCAACTGTTTTAGACGAAGGGTTGCTGTCTGGACCAAAATTAGCGTGGAGACACAGCGGCCGGGGACGTTTTACTTCATTTCGACAGCGATAATCTTCGGATGGGATATATTGCAAGCAAATTTTAGAGATAGATTTGGTCAAATTGAGTATACATCACATTTCAATTCCATTATCTAAGTAATGGAGGGAAATTTACGACCCTTAATTTTCATATAGACATTTCGTGAATGTACACTATGTACAGGGTGACCAGAATTGGTGATTTCTGAACTACAACTTTCTATTTTATTTTATTTTCTTTATAATGGATGTTTTTCAACTGTTTTAGACGGAGGGTTGCTGTCTGGACCAAAATTATCGTGGGGACACAGCGGCCGGAACGTTTTTCTTCGTGAATGTACAGGGTGACCAGAATCGGGGATCTCTGAACTACAACTTTTTATCTTATTTTATTTTTATTATGTTTCATTTTATAACTGATGTTTTGCAACTGTTTTAGATGAAAGGTTGCTGTCTGGACCAAAATTAGCGTGGAGACACAGCGGCCGGAACGTTTTTCTTCATTTCGACAGCGATAAATCTCCGGATGGGATATATTGCAAGCAAATTTTAGAGATAGATTTGGTCAAATTGAGTATACATCACATTTCAATTCCATATCTAAGTAATGGAGGGAAATTTACGAGCCTTAATTTTCATATAAACATTTCGTGAATGTACACTATGTACAGGGTGACCAGAATTGGTGATTTCTGAACTACAACTTTTTATTTTATTTATTCTCTTTATAATGGATATTTTTCAACTGTTTTAGACGGAGGGTTGCTGTCTGGACCAAAATTATCGTGGGGGACACAGCGACCGGAACGTTTTTCTTCGTGAATGTACAGGGTGACCAGAATTGGGGATCTCTGAACTACAACTTTTTATCTTATTTTATTTTTTATTATGTTTCATTTTATAACTGATGTTTTGCAACTGTTTTAGATGGAGGATTGCTGTCAGGACCAAAATTAGCGTGGAGACACAGCGCCCGGAACGTTTTCTTCATTTCGACACCGATAAATCTCCGGATGGGATATATTGCAAGCAAATTTTAGAGATAGATTTGGTCAAATTGAGTATACATCACATTTCAATTCCATTATCTAAGTAATGGAGGGAAATTTACGACCCTAATTTTCATATAGACATTTCGTGAATGTACACTATGTACAGGGTGACCAGAATTGGTGATTTCTGAACTACAACTTTTATTTTATTTTATTTTCTTTATGATGGAGTTTTTCAATTGTTTTAGACGGAGGGTTGCTGTCTGGACCAAAATTACCGTGGGGACACAGCGGCCGGAACGTTTTTCTTCGTGAATTTACAGGGTGACCAGAATTGGCGCTCTGAACTACAACTTTTTATCTTATTTTATTTTTTATATGTTTCATTTTATAACTGATGTTTGCAACTGTTTTAGATGGAGGATTGCTGTCAGGACCAAAATTAGCGTGGAGACACAGCGCCCGAACGTTTTTCTTCATTTCGACACCGATAAATCTCCGGATGGGATATATTGCAAGCAAATTTTAGAGATAGATTTGGTCAAATTGAGTATACATCACATTTCAATTCCATTATCTAAGTAATGGAGGGAAATTTACGAGCCTTAATTTTCATATAGACATTTCGTGAATGTACACTATGTACAGGGTGACCAGAATTGGTGATTTCTGAACTACAACTTTTTATTTTATTTTATTCTCTTATAATGGATATTTTTCAACTGTTTTAGACGGAGGGTTGCTGTCTGGACCAAAATTATCGTGGGGACACAGCGACCGGAACGTTTTTCTTCGTGAATGTACAGGGTGACCAGAATTGGGGATCTCTGAACTACAACTTTTTATCTTATTTTATTTTTATTATGTTTCATTTTATAAACTGATGTTTGCAACTGTTTTAGACGAAGGGTTGCTGTCTGGACCAAAATAGCGTGGAGACACAGCGCCCGGAACGTTTTATTCGTTTCGACAGCGATAAATCTTCGGATGGGATATATGCAAGCAAATTTTAGAGATAGATTTGGTCAAATTGAGTATACATCACATTTCAATTCCATTATCTAAGTAATCGAGGGAAATTTACGACCCTTAGTTTTCATATAGACATTTCGTGAATGTACAGGGTGGCCGGAATTGATGATCATTTTATTTTTTGATTCTTTATTTTATAACTGATGTTTTGTGAACTGTTCAGACGAAGGGGTGCTGTTTGGAACAAAATTAGCGTGGAAACACAGCGGCTGGAACGTTTTTCTTCATTTCCACAACGATAAATCTTCAAATGGGATATATTGAATAGTTTCAAGCAAATTTTAGAGATGGCTGATATTTGAATGATGTTTATAATGAATAATTTTGTTTCAGTATGAAGTGTGAAAAAAGTGGATAGAATTAAGTATTTTCAGAATAATGAAAGTATTTATTGAAGTTTTAACTTTGTGAAAACTGAGGTTTTGCTTTGAGCCCTAGTACCATACGCAGAAAAGTATGACATTGCACTCATCTAAGGACTTTTTGAGCGCTCTTTCTACTTAAACGAGTGTTATATCATTTTGCCTAAATGTCTGTAATTTTATAATTTTGTGTCGAAAATGGCCTCAATGGCTCCCTGATGATGAATCGTGGTCAAATTCAATTCTGTCCGTGGGGCCATTTGTCCGTTAGCACGATAACTTTAGAAGGAAATGTCTCAGAGAGTTGAGATTTTCAGGGGTGTGTCAAATCGTACAAAGTGTTTCATAAAAAATGACCATTCAAAATTTTAGTTCCTCAATATCCAAACAAAACGACATCAATCCGAATGAAAATTTGCCGCAACGTGCAAGATGCTCATTTTAAGCCTCATGCAAAATTTTGTGGCCATAGTGCACCATAGAAAAGTCAATTGAAATATCGAAAAGAATAAACTTCATATTTCCATAAAAAAAATATCCGATTGGAGTAATATTTATGTTGTGAATGAAGATTGATATTACAGAATGTTCATACAAAATTTGTAGCCGCAGAGTTAACAGAACCATAGAAAATTCCGATACATTTGGAACCCGAATTAATCCCGAAAATTTCAAGTCAAGAAGGACAATTCCTTCGAAAGTGTTGTGCTAACGAGCGGCTGAACGTCCAGACGGCCCCACGGACAAAATTGAATTTGACTACGAATTCATCATCCATCAGGGAGTCTAACCTATCGTTTGAGACCATTTTCGGCTTGAAATTCGAAAATTACAAACATTTGGGCGAAACGATATAGCACTCGTTCAAGTAAAACGAGCGCTCAAAAAATATTCTGCTGAATTTCAAAAATTTATAATTGTTCTATCAAAGAATAGTATGATCAGTATTGCGCAAAATACAACTCTATGCGGCCCTAGCGGCGTTACATAGAACTATCCCGAAACGAGTATTCGAAAACGCGGGATATGACATTCGTTTGTGTTCGTTTGTTTGTGCCTATGAAAGGGAAGTTAGATTTGGTTGTGGTGTTTAATATATTCGTCTAGTTAGTTGGTTTTAATCTGATTTAAAGATGCCTAAAGAAAATACAGTGAAAGAACACTAATTGCTGTGTTTATGGAGGCAGCTCTAAAAAGTTCTTTCACAGGTCACCATTTTATAGTATGGTGGTTATAAAAAAATATAATATTTATCAGTTGGTCACCAGTTTGCACTAGAGGAAGCATTTCAGACGTGAAGTGCAGTCAAAATCAAGAAAACAAAGATAATAGCCAGGTTCAGGATTCTATTTGGACTTAAAGAGGGAAATATAGTACATGATTGGATATACCTATTTCCAATTTACTCGTTAAAGAAAACAGATGAAGATTACTCGTCAATTGACAAAATTGTTGTGATAACTTAAGTTCTTATGAATATATGCCCAGAAATCTTATCACTTGAATAAAACTTATCTGGATGCTCTTTCAATTTGCAGTTTATCTTTTTTTTTTATATAAGACAAGTAAAAGGTAACTGCTTCTGCACTATTCACTATTTTTAGAAAATAGAATACACATACTTACTTCAATTCTGTATTGTAAAAGTTATTAGGTAATTAAGGTTTTTGTTTATACCAGGATGTTGTATTGTATTGAATGATAAATGCTTTACTTACGACAAAATATTAATTGATTTTTCTAATTGTATTAATTTAATAAAAATTGTTTTTTTCGTTGTGATTAATTGAAATTAGTTGTTAATTTCATAAAGTCTTTCATTTCTGTAATAAAATCATCATGGAATTCAACGGCTTTCATGTCAATAAAATTATTGTCATTATTTTCTTTCTATATATTGAAGAATAAATATATAAATATAATTTGATTCACTGAAGCAGGACTCTTTGTTTCCACTAAATAACTGATCATATCAGGATACATTTTATCTTTGAAATGAGCCTAGTCAGATGGTTAAATATCTTCCTTCTGCAGTTGACAAGGGTGAATGCCCCAAACTGATATTTTTCTACATATCGTCCTCGATGAATATGATCTGAATTTAATAAATGATTACATAGGTCCATTTTCACGATTGTTCAGTCCAAAGAAGAAATAAATCAACTGAAACACTTGAGAAAACACCAGAATCTCTCGTGTTTTGCTTAAACGTCCACGAAAAAATACTCGTTTCGGGAACAGCTGATTCAGCGTTTGCAGCGCCGCCATCGGTAATTATTTGTCCCAATAATCTCACTGGGACTAGAGCATTCGCCATTTTGCAACATGGTTTGTGCGTAAAAATTAAATTGTTACTAAAGGTAATCTTTTACTGCTAAGAAAAGAAAGCTTCGAGGAAAATCACGGCTATTGATATAAAAAATTCATAAACACGCACTGAAAATGACGTCTAGTACTGGGTGGTCAACTAAGGAATTCCGATTTGAAGCGCTCTAAAACTGTTTTCGATAGGAATAGAGACGTGAGGGTTGGTACGAAGGAGGGGTTCATGGAAATTCACTCACCATAGTTCGCTGGACAGGTCAGGAGCGCTCGTTCTGTGTGCGCGGTTATTACCAAAATCAACATTTTTTTCTATGGTGAAGCCCATTTTATATCTCAACGGCTATGTAAACCAACAAAATTGCCGGTATTGGTCTTCAGAAAAACCCCAAAGAGAAACATGAAACTCAATTATAGTCTGAAGGTCACAGTTTGTGTACAATACTCGCACAAGGCATTATTGGCCTGTACTTTTTCGAAAAAAGACGCGGCCGAGCAGTAACAGTGGATTTTGATCGTTATGTGGACATGTTGAACAATTTTTTCAAACCAGCCCTTCGAAACTTTGATGGATACAATCGGGACACTTGGTTCCAGCAAGACGGAGCCACTTGTCACACTTCAAATCGATCTTTACCTGTTATTCAGGTGCCTTTTCCTGAAAAATGTATTTCTCGGCGTGGAAACCTTCCTTGGGCTTCCAGAAGCCTGAACTTGACAACCTTGAGACTTTTATTTAAGAGAATATCTCGAAAATGTAGTCTACCGCAACAATCACCGCACACTAATTGCGTTGAGGGAAATATCCGCCAGCAAATTCAAGCTATCGGTCCAGAAACTCTGCGACGTATTGTTATAAATTTGGGGGTTAGACTCGAAGAGTGCCATAAGAAAACTGAGACATTCGGACAGCTTAATTTTTGAGAAATAAATTCCCAGAATGCTGAGCATTATTTGTGGAAAAAGTTGACTTGAAAGTTTTTATTTTATATCTTTTTAAATAAGAATTCTCTAGTTGACCACCCAGTATATCCTCTACGAAGGATCATATCGAAGAACAAAACACCCTGCAGAATCCTGATTCCTTTAGACTAGACAAAGCCGCAAAATGTATAAAATAATAACTAAAAATATTCCACTAATGAAGCTTGAGGTAAAATTCAGTGATTAAATGAATTTCGTGCTTGATAAGTTTCACATTCATTCAACTCTTCTGAGTAGATTATCACCGAGTGATTCATCCATTGTTTTCGTTCCAAACGCGATATAATCCTCAGCCATTATTAGAGACTTTTAGTTCTTTCTTTATTATCAGGAAGGTTTAAAATAATCACTTTTCGATGGCATAATATCTCGTTGAAAGTAAACGTTGTCCAGTAATGTAATGACGTTTGTGGAATGCCTAATTCCAAAGAACGACGAAGAATGAACAAACCTGGGTTTTCTTCAACACTTTCGGCTACATCAGCAATATTCTTGGCTGTTCTTGAGCGACGTGCACGGGTTTTATTCTTCACATCACTAACTTGTCCAACAGCTCGAATTTTTCCACCAATTCTTTATTGCGGTCCGACAAGGTGCTTCACGACGACCAAAAAATGTTCGAGTTTTATGAACCGTCTTGCCAAATTTTCACCATTTTTATAGTGAATTATAATAATTCAATGCATTCGTGAAGCGTGTATCGTTCTATTTTTGTTAATGGCGTAGTTTCTATACTTGTCAAGTGTCAAAAAATGACAGCTTCAAACGTGACATCTACCGAAATAGCGGGCTATTCAAAATAACACCTCTTATTGGAAATCCTTCCACTTAAGCTAGTTTACTATGAAAATTTTCATTCAGCTATATTCTATGGAATTATATTCTGAAGAACCTCACCTTATGTAGAGCTTTTTTAGTTATTCAGAAAAGAGCGATAAGAACTATGCTTCAGATGGGTTAGCATGAATGCTTCAGATGAGTTAACCTGTAAAATCATGATTCTCTAGACTGAACAAAATCGCAAAATGTATAAAATAAAACTAAAAATATTCCCTAATGAAGCTGTGGGTAAAATTCAGTGACTAAATGAATTTCGTGCTCGATAAGTTTCACATTCATTCTTTTCTCCTGAGTACATTATCACCGAGTTAATTCATCCATTGTTTTCGTTCCAAACGCGATATAATCCTCAGCCATTATTAGAGACTTTTAGTTCTTTCTTTATTATCAGGAAGGTTAATATAGTCAGTTTTCGATGGCATAATATCTCGTTGAAAGTAACGTTGTCCAGTAATGTTATGACGTTTGTGGAATGCCTAATCAAAGAACGACGATGAATGGACAAACCTGGGTTCTTCAACAATCGGCAATCAGACAAATATTTGGCAGTTCTGGAGCAAAGTGCTTTAATTCATCACTGCAGTTTTTCCAACAACAGCGGTACAAGATGCTTATGACCCAAAAATGTTCGAGGTTATGAATCTTTCCCTGATTGCGGTCTTCCTTTCTGCCATCACCCAAAATGTTCGACGTCTCGTCTCGTGTGGTGGCGAACTCCGTTTCGCCACCACATGGCTTCGTTTTATATAAAGTTTTTCTTCATATCTGAAAAGGAAAAACTTTTATTTCATTTCACAATAGTAATGAATTCATTTCGATTACAAAATTGAAGTGTTTTCAGTTGAACTTCTCTGACTAAATGAAAGTGAATCTCTAAGTAAATACTGAATTGAGCGTTATACGTGTGTCTGCAAACTATCCGTTTTTTTGAAGTGCTCTTCGGTAAACCATATTTTTGGTTTTTGGTCTGACGTTAACACAAACAAGCGGATGGTTTCCCAACTCGTGAACACGCAACGTATAACTTCCATGTAAAAAACAATAATTTTCTAGTCAGGCCAGTAGATCTACCTTTTTAAGTAGATTTGTGAAACCGGTAGATCTACCTTTCTAAGTAGAATAATTTAACCGGTAGTAGATCAATTGAACGATAGATCAGATGAACAGTAGGTCATTCAAACCGTTTTGTATACGTCGATAGATCATCATTGGTTATTGATGTTCATAGATAGTTGATCTATTCCTGGGTATCTGTCTGACTACACTACACACCCTGTATATAGGTACTCAGAGCGTCTATTGAACATTTATAAGAAAAGTGATACAAATGTTCGTGTTATGAAGTAGAAAATTACAATATTTGACATTTCATGGAAGACCCTGTATAAATCAAAAGCATATTCAAAAAAACTTCTTCGTTTCCGTCGGAATGTCCCTGAAATAATGCAGAAATTCAAAATATTCGACATGTTCATAGGAGCACCCCTATGAATCCGAAGCATACTATCTATATTTAAAATCCCACCTTCTGTAACAAATCACTCGAAATCAAAAAGCCCCTTCAATTTCATTGAAAGCTTTCTGTTATAACGTAGAAATGTGAAATAATTGATAGATTATAGAAACACCCTGAAATATATCTAAAACGTACCTATATAAAAACATGCACATGAAAATTTTGAATTATTTTCATCAGCTTTCTTTGAACCTGGAAAAATTTTTTTATCAGAATAAACAGAACATGCCACGAGGGTACACTACCGGGTCCACACACCTAGACGTTATTCGCTACACCACTTGCCTGGTTACACGTGACGACTGTTTATCTCAGACTTCAACGGGTTATTAGGAATCAAAAGACATGTAAACATATCAGAAAATCGAAAAAATCTATTGAAGTATCGATAATTATCATAATACATACAGTTTAATATCATTTCCTGGCGTTTTTTCCCTAAAATACGAATAATCACCGAATTTTTTTCTCATTACGTTATTTGTCAGTGAAAAGGGAAATTCGGTTTTTTAGTGAAGCCTCAAATATCACTGCAACCTGAAATGATACTTTTGATTGCTGAAATGTTAGGAATTCGTTGAATGAACCTCAAAGTTGATGATTTCATATGGACTTACCGATTCAAATAACGTTTTCCACTCGAAACGAACAAATGTTTACATCAGACGTACCTATGTCAAAAATATTTTTGTTCTTCCTGGTTATTTCAGAATTCCTGGACACAATATCTTCATTAATAAACGTTATAGAACTACTCAAAAACGATATTCGTACCTTGTTTGATTCGGATCTGTTCGTTTTTCTTCTCAAAATTGCAAATTTCCTAGAGCTTTTTGACCTCTAAACTGAATTGACAATTGTCACGTACTTCCTTATAATTTCATAGTTTCTGGAACAAATATTTTCAGTAATAAACGTTATACAACGATATAAAAAACGATACTCATACCTTGTTTCATTTGGATCTGGCCTTTTTCTTCTGAAATGATTAAATTTTTCGGAGCACTTCCCTCTCGTTAAGAGACTTGACAGTTGTCATTGAATTCGATGTCATAAATAATGAAATTTTCAGAAATGTCAGAAATTTACCAATTCCTTACGTCCTTCACGATATCTTGAAATTTTTCCTGGATTTTCTTGGCTACAAACCTCGCGTAGCCCGAGACCTTTCCAACGAATGCAAAACCGCGGAAATCGGTTCGTGCGTTCTGGAGTTATAGCGTCAGGGAGGAAAACCCGACTTATTTTATATAGTAGATTATAATGATTTCAATGCATTCATGAAGGTGTATGGTTCTATTTTATTAATGGCGTATTTTCTATTTGTCCAATGTCAAAAAAAACAGTTTCAAACGTGACATGTACCGAAATAGCGGGCTATTCAAAATAACACCTCTTATTGGAAATCCCTTTACTTAAGGTGGTTCACTATGCAAATTTTCATTCAGCTATATTCTATGGAATTATATTCTGGAGAACCTCACCTTATGTAAAGCTATTTTAGTTATTCAGAAAAGAGCGTTAAGAACTATGCTTCAGATGGGTTACCATGAATGCTTCAGATGAGTTACGCTGTAGAATCCTGATTTCTCTAGACTGAACAAAACCGCAAAATGTATAAAATAATAATTAAAAATATTCCACTAATGAAGCTTGAGGTGAAACTCAGTGATTAAATGAATTTCGTGCTTGATAAGTTTCACATTCATTCAACTCTCCTGAGTAGATTATCACCGAGTTAATTCATCCATTGTTTTCGTTCCAAACTCGATATAATCCTCAGCCATTATTAGAGACTTAGTTCTTTCTTTATTATCTGGAAGGTTTAATGATGGTCAGTTTTTGACGGCATAATATCTATGAACAACACAAGAAGCTTCCAGACATTCGGAGAAAGAAGCACCTAATTAGGGCACAGCATCACGAACCGCGCTGATTTTTCATCATTTATGAGGAGATCCTTCTTCCACAATTCAGTTTATATTTTCCGGGATGGAACACAATGGTGGCACAATAAATAAGGATTAGAATAAGGATAAATTCTTTGGGTGGTGATAAGAGAGCTTTCCTGCGATCTTTCAATGCCACATTTTATGTCTTACATTGTTACAAGTCACCAGTTTCGTATTCGGTATCTAATATCCTCCTGGAAAATTCTTTCTGGCTTTGACGTCTCGTTTTCCTCGACCGTAGGGGAAGGGGGCAAGAGGGGGTACCTTGTTTGATTGGGAATTTATTATATATTCGGTTTTAAACATCCTAAGATGTTGTCCGGTAGGTACCCATTTGCTAGTGCCTTATATTGTTGCAGTTTTCTAATTCGCTTAAGTCGTTCATTGTTGTGTCCAATCCTATTTCCGAGGCTCGTATTCGGCTTTTAAACATTTCAACATTTTTATAAGTATCGGGGAGTTATCCCGATGCCTCAAACCCCCAATCTGGGGGCAAGCGTTTGATTTCAGAGTATCGCAATTTACTAGGAAGGTTTCTCTACAGCTAATGAACTTTAACTGCCCAGCCTGTTGATCTTCTAACTATAGTCCGTTCACGAAAGTTGAGCCGTCGGTTGGCCATGACAATTTGGCATATTCCACTGTGTATATTAAAATTTTAGGTTATGTGGTTTATTCTTGTCAGATTGATACGCAATGTTGTCAATATTGCATAGAGTTCTCTGATAATTCGCAAGCTCGTCGGATGAGGCAGGGTACATCGGCAACGTTGTTTTATTTTTTTACGTTATGACAGCAAAATAATGCCAACTTCAGATAAATAAAACAAACGCCTACTATGCGCTCAAACTTTCGTGAACGGACTATACGTATATGTATACGTATAAGTATTTCCTCACACAAAAATCGTATATTACATCAATTATTGTATAAAGTTTGTGCTTTGGGATCAGAAGGAATAATTAATGCGATGTGAATCTAAACTTGGAATACCACTTGGAGTAAATTATGAAGAATATCGACTTGGAATTTTGACATACGACTGACATCCATTGATTGGGAATTTACCTGATACCTGATATTTTCATGTAAGAGTAACATATTATTATTGAATTACTAATACTAATATAAAATTGGAACAAAAGCAAAATAAAAACAAATATTCTCAAAGTTTAGAAAAAAAAATTTAAAAAGCTCTGAGCAGGTGCTTTTGAGCGCTCGTTCATTGAGTGAAGCAATAATGCTATTACATCAAAATTTTATATAGGACTTGAGATTCATGCTGAGTACCTATATGAATGCAAAATCTCAGCACGATCGGAAATACATCCTGGAAATAATTCAAAAATGAGATCTTATGTGAAAAATAAATAATTGAAAGAAATAATTTTATGGTTCTGACTTATGCCATGTATCAGTATATCAGTCTTCAATCACAAAAAATTTCACCCGAATCGGATATCTTGTGATGGAAATATAAAGATTCTTTCTTTCAATATTCCAATGAATTTTTTATGGTATTGGGATTGGTTACGCTATGGACACAAAATTCTGCATGAGGCTTATTACGATCATCTAGATAAATTGAGCATTGAAATGTGTCAGTAATGATTAGTTACGTACACATTCAAATCAACTTTTATTTTGAGGTTGACAAAAAGTGATTTTAAAACTCGTGTCACAAATAACTATCAATTCAAAATCAATTCACGTGTTTCAGCTTTTTCGAAGTCACTGATGATTTGAATATTATTATGAATATAAGGTAATTTCATGGAGGACTTTTGCGAAATCCTGTATACTTACACAAATATATCTTTTCCATATACTCAAATAAGAAGGTATACTTTTTGTTCTGTTAGATTAGAGACGATTATCACGTCATCACGAACATCGTGAAAGACGGAAAACTTAGGTACTGTCGGCTCCAAGAATGTCAATTATAGTTTAATGAGAAATATCTTCATTATGTTCGACTTTCTGAACAACTCACTATGTGTCATCGCTGAATCGATAGTAGATACAATTCATTTCATATTTCATTTTCTGAATAATTTCCTTAATTTAATTCCTGTTCGCTGAGATTCTGCATTTATATACAGGTTTGGAAATTCACATCTGAAATATACGATATACGATGCATCAGACAGAGAATTCTTCCCTCCAGTTGCACAGATGAACAGTCGAGACAATCACTTGCTGTTACACACTGAATTCAGTTGTCTTACTTCATTATTCTAGTCTTGTCTCTCTCTTATCGTTTAGAGGAGCGTAATTCTTTGGTATGGTAGGCAACAGTAAATACTTGAATCGAGTATTACGGGCAGCCTGACAAATTAAAAATTCTATACGTGCAGTGCGGGTTCCCTACCATAATGCGATAAGAGAGAGATAAGACAAGATTATTGCAGTAAGACAGTTGAATTCATTCAGTTATCGCACTTGATTGTCTCGCCTATTCATCTGTGCAGCTGGAGGGAAGAATTCTCTGTCTGATGCCTTGTATATCGTATGTTTTCGATGTCAATTTCCAAATCGGTATATTTGAAATCAATCTTAATTCCATATAAAGTTTTGAGGTTATAAGGTTATTGCTCTAACAATGAACGAGCGCTCAGAAGCTTCTGCCTTTCTGCTTTTACTTGTACTAGATAAACCAATACCTATTTAATTTCATATCAGTTAAAAATCAAGATTTTCCGCAAATAAACTGACGAGGGAATGAATAAACTTCGTCCAGATGAGGTCTCAAAATAGTCTGTTGACCAATTTGACCACGTCCCCTCAAATATGCTTTTGTTTATATGAAGCCCATAATGTCTTCGCATATTCTTTGCACGAGATCGCGAGATGCTTGTGCTGCCACTTATCCATGTTGGCCAATCTAATATCACAAGGATTTCGTAATGATGTTCAATAAGAGGTTTGAGTAGAGAAAATATATCTGCCCGAAAAAAATTCATTAAAAATTGTGTTGCAAAATGGTGAAAGTGCAGGTAACATTGCTGCTTTGTTATCCAACAAAGGAGTTATTATGAGCATCTTGCATGTTGACGCGAAAGTTCATTTCGATTGGTTCCGTTTAGTCTGAGATATTGAGGACAAAAAATTTGAATGTTCAGATTTCATGGAACACCCTGTACGATTTGGCTGGTTCACGAACTCAACCGAGGAATCGGGAACCGAGCTCAAGTCTCTAGAACAATCTCATCAAAAGTTATCGTGCTTACGGTCGGCGGACGTCCTCACGGAAAGAACGTCACATCTCGTCACATGAAGCCACATCACGTCACATGAAGCCACATCACGTCACATCACGCCAGACCAGACCAGACCAGACGGAACGGATCGGATCTAATCTGGACGTCGTGTGACATCTTGTGGCGTGATGTTGACGTGTTGTGACGTGATGTGACGAGGTGCAACGTGGTGTGATTGGTGACCGATCCGATCCGATCTGATCTGATCGGACGGATCGGGGTCTGGTCTAGTCTGGCCGTTTCGGTCTGGTCTGGTCTGCCAATGTTTCTCATAGGGTCGCTGGTGCTCTAAAAAGGCCTGTATGAGGCCTGCAATTTGTTGTGATGATGAAAAACTTCGTCAGTCTCTTTATTGGAATGTCACTAACATCTTGATATGGTTCTGCAGCGAAAGGCTTACTCATTATGATGTAAAAAATTTACAAATGTGTTTGATGATCAAGAAATTAGACCTTCTTTATTTGTTCTAAAATGACCTATTTATAGGCATCTGAAATAACAATGTAGCGCCACGGCGAGCATTCGCGTAGAACTATTAAAATTGACATGGAAGGATTTGGTCACAGAACATAAATATTTTGTTTTTTTTTATTTGGTTGTATTGTTATGTGTATATCTGCTTCATTTAAAATTTGGATTTTTCCTCAAATATCAAAGTTTTCAGAATCTATAGTGAACGAGTGTATTACTGTGTATTCTATATTTTTATTTTTTGTGGGTATCATAATTTGTTTCAATTATTCCAGTCATAGTTGGGAAAATTAAGGAAAACAATCTGTTGTTGGATTAATTTCATTTTATTATATTCAAACAGTACTTTTTCTCTTCACAAGAAGCATTCTTCAGTGGTTTTCTTTGTTTAGACTTCCTTGTCTCAACCTTTTAGTTCTACCTACTACTAGAAACGAACATTCCGTTTGTTCCTCTTTCTGGTAAATAAAACAGGAAGACTTCTGGTAGACACAGAAGTATTTTCAAAAAAAAAACTCGTTATGAACTGGGATCTGTAAACGATTAACCCCATGAGTCTAATCTAACTTACAAGTTTCCTGTTATCCGTACTACCCTCGAAAAAAATAATCATCATCTACAAAATGCACTTTCATATTTCCTGTGAACTGGTTTACCGATTTTAAGTTCAGTTGCCAGGCTTTTCGTCGATCCATCAACACTTTGTCACTTTACGCCTCGATTTTCCTTCTATCCAAACACGAAAAATTTATCCCTAGCTAAGGAAAGGCATGGAATGCTTTTTTTCTGAGGAGAACACTAAGAAAAACTGAAAAATAGCGATTTGAATGAATTATACTCAAAAAATTATTATTATATAAAATATTCACATAAATCAGACAACACAATGCAAGATGAAATAATCATGTCAATATTAAAGGTTATTCAGATCGTCACCAGAGGGCGTATCAGCTTAGCTCGATTTGCTTTGGGTACATTTCAAAGGTTGAGTCCATAATAACAGGATAAATGAACCATAGAAAAAAATTTAATATTTTTCTCTCCCATGACACTGACAGGTGATAGTTATCAGCTGATAGTTGACACTTGATAATCAAAATATTTAAAATCAAAACAGAGATCAAAATAACAGATTCAGTTCATCAACAGGATATATATTTGTGGGAATAGCAATATTTATTGATTAATTATGAAATGTTAACTGTTTTAACTTGACACTACCTGGCTGCTGTTATATGCTGACTTCCATGAAGATATTTATTACTTATAGTATTCAAAATAAAATAAAAAATGAAGAATTCAAATATTCGTTTCCATCATAATAATAAGTGCATCAAAAAAAATAGCTTTATATGAAACCAAATCGGTAAATATACCAAACGCTCTTTGGATGTATTGTGACTAACTCCTTCTTTCAGAAATTTATCTGTGGGTTCGAACAATACTCAAACAAGATTCAGAGTTATAAAATTGACAGAATGGAACCGAAGGAACTGGTAGTATATGATGATAAAAGTAGAATTACACTGCCAAGGAAATCCATAATTTAATTAATATGATTCTAGCAGGAAATAAAATAACACTACAAGCAAAGGCTCGCCAAAATAATTATCAGCTTTTGGTATAAGCAGGTAGGATCAATATGAGAATGAATTTAATTTTTTCAATTGAAAATTTTCAAACATTATAAACTAGCAGACCCAACAGATGTTTTTCTGTATACACAAAAAACTCATTCAATTCGATCCAGACGTTTAGTTGCAGGAGTAGATGACAACCTAAATAACGACTAAAGCGCCATCTGTTGATCTGATCTGTGATCATAAACATACCGGCATCAGGCAATCAAAATTACATTCATACATCCTTTTCACACTTCAGTACCTTCTCCTACCCACCTAGTGCCTACCTCGGAGACGCATTTCGGTGCGATTTCATCTTCAACCTGCCACATCTTTTGATGTATTCATCATAATTGAATGATATAAAAGGCAATTTCGTTCTAAATTAAATACTTGGTATGAACGACGTATTTAATTGGATAAGGATCAATAGCGTATTCATAAAAAATACTCCCAAATAATGCATAATTTTGAGAAACATTCAGATACCTTTAAAAGGTGATACCGAGTAAACCTTGAAAGATAGATATATGCTATCGCGGACTTTTTTGTAGAACTGTTAAAGAGGTTATTTCCGTCATACATTGTTTCCATGTACGTCTTACGGTTTTTGCAGCGCACCTGAAAATAGCTGATCATGGCTGAGGTTTGTACTCATATTTATTATCATTGAAGTTATAGTAGGTTTCCTTAATTTTCTCGGGTGAAAAGTATAGCCTATGTTACTCAGGGATAGTGAAGCATTCTAAGGGTGAAAGAATTATTGAAATAGGTCTAGTAGCTTATGAGTTAACTCGTATCAAACCCACAAACATACAAATCTTTCCTCTTTATAATATTAATATTATAAATTACAATTCTTGAAGTCTTCCTTCTGCCACAGTTTTGAGATTTGAAGAGGGAAAGTTAAATTCATGAATGAATAGAATAAAACTCAGGATATTCAAATACATCTTTTCTAGTTTCATAAAATTCTTAGAAGGTTACTATATTGTTTTGATAACGAAACGTAGGAAGGTTGCTGTTGTTGGGATGCATACATATATAAAATAGAAGATACTAACATGATATATATTCCCCATGAATCTATTAGGGTCATCCATCCTGAAGAGCCAAGATATTGTAAGATGTTCAAAGTATTGACTTGGCTAGTAATTTCTATTTCAGGTAGGTGCCAATCTACATTTTATTATTACAGGAATTTTAGTTATAAACAATGAAATCAGACAATAATATTAATTGACTAGCTGGCCCAGCTAACATGTTTTGCGATTGATCTACATTATTTGTAGAAAATAATTTTCTACTTTTCTGGTTGATGTTCTGCGTCTGTGGACTTTGAATATGCTCCTTATGTTCAAATTTTTGTTGTTGATTCCTTTCATTTCTTGCCTTTGCACGTAACTTCGCCATGTTAACACCCACATCTGCATTTTCCTGTTGGGTTTGTTCGCCTGATCTTTGGGCTCTTCTTTCTTTCTCGCAAGATTCTAGAATGATTTGTTCTACGACTCAAATTTGCCCTCTGCATCTTGCTGGCATTTTGGCTGATTCCAATGGATTAATAAAGGGTTTTCCAATAAGAAGTGTTATTTTGATATTCAAAGAAAAATGCCATTTTCAATATAAATGATCGGATGTTTATCACTACATAGTATAAAACAAAGTCGCTTTCTCTGTCCCTATCTCCCAATGTATGCTTAGATCTTTGAAACTACGCAACGGATTTGGATGCGTTTTTTTTAATAGAGTGATTCAAGAGGAAGGTTTATATGTATAATAACATTAAATAGTGGAGAAGTACTGTTATTTTTTGAGGTTTCTAATGTGATAAATAATCGGATATAAAACGTATGAAAGCCAAAGCAGCGCGGTTTAATTCGGTTGGCGTTCGTGCTCGCTTCGGGAGAAGGGGGCGTAGCCTTTTACATCTACATGGAGGCCGCGTTGTTCCCTGCTTCCCTGTAGCACTTTGAATTAGCAACGATCGGACGCGTTTATTATATCGGAGCTCTCCAGCGAGGAAAATAGCAATACTTAGGTAATAAAAAACGTGCTTTTCAGCGCGACAACGTATCAGTAAGTTACGATAAATAATTGTATGATAGTAGTTTTAAAATATAAATTATATTCTATTCTGAGGTTAATTTTTAAATCGCACTTATAGTAATTATAGGTTTGTTTTGGTTCCGAGTTCAGGACGATTCCTACATGCGCCGTTGCGAATTTTAAACACAAATTCGGAATGGGCGCACTCGCGAACCGTCCTGGATCAGTTCTTAAGCGTAACCAAAACAAACCTTATAAGTACCTACATAAGGTGAGATAAGATTAGATTAAATAAAACCATAATTTATGGATTGCAATTTTCTATTAAGATCTTGATTAAAATTTACAGTTAGATCAATTTAATATTAGGGAAATTATTTTCAAAAATCGTGATTTAAGGTGAGATATGTAAGTTCAGAAAAAGTACTTAATAGAATAGGTATCTTTTGTGTTGATCATCTTTTGTTTTTAGTCGCACGAACAGCAAATATTTTTTAAGTACTTTTAATTTAATTAAAATCGTTGTTTAAGTTGAGGTATTTCAGTAAAAAAAAGAACTTAATAGAATAGGTATCTTTTGTTTTTTATGATTGTTGATTATCTTTTGTTTCTAAATGGTAAGAATTTAGATATTTTTACTGCGGAACATCACTACATAGTATAAAACAAAGTCGCTTTTTCTGTCCCTATGTCCCTTCGTATGCTTAAATCTTTGAAACTAGGCAACGGATTTTGATGCGTTTTTTTTATTAGATAGAGTGATTCAAAAGGAAGGTTTATATGTATAATAACATCCACTAAATAGTGGAGAAGTACTGTTATTTTTGAGGTTTTTAATGTGATGTCGTAAATAATTTCATTTTTTCCGCTTACAATGCAAACGCAGGCTGAACCCTACAAGTTTTATCAAAATAATGTACTATTATAAGTATTGTACACATTGAAAAGGTCTACAGAAAAGTCCGTGATGGTATATGTCTATCTCTTATGGATAACCCACAATAACTTTTTTTTGTCATTTACTTTTTACGACAAATAATGGCTAATTTTTGAAGCGATTTTAACCAATACAGGATTAATCCTCAACCAATAAAATACCTTGAATACATTGTTCATTTAATATAGACCTATATGGCTCTTTACATCGTATGATTTAAGTGAATATTTTCGAAGATATTACAGATTTAAAAATTGCGGGACGTAGCGTTTGCGGCGGTACCGGCCGGCCGCCCGGTGCGGCAAGAGCGTGCCTATAAATAGCGCGTACGAGGCACCCGTGCGAAGCCGGGGCGGGTCGCTAGTTTTATTATAAAGAAGAAGCTATGCCGTTAATAGTGGAAAATAACATCAGGCAAATGACCACCACGACCACTCTTACAGGACCATATCCTTTTAATGAAAATTTCCATAAATAAATCGCAAATTGGCTGCCCTGGATAGCCTCACGAATTCCATCTTTGAGGTCTTGAATCGACGCTGGGCTATTGGCGTAGACCTTCTCTTTCACGTGACCCCAAAGAAAGAAGTCGCAAGGTGTTAAATCAGGAGATCTCGGTGGCCAATTGTGATCACCTCTTCGATAGATTACACGGTGCGGAAACTTTTCCCGCGAAACATCAATGGTATCGTTGCTTATGTGGCACGTAGCGTAGCACTGAACTTTATATAGCCTTAAGACCAAAATCTTTATGCAAAATACGGTGTAATGACGTTTGTGGAATGCCTAGTTCCAAAGAAGGGCGAGCAATAGACAAACCTTGGTTTTCTTTAATACTTTCGGCTACAGCAGCAATATTCTCGGTTGTTCTTGAGCGACGTGCACGAGTTTAATTTCTTCATATCACTAACTTGTCCCAACAGCTCGAATTTTTCCACCAATTTCTATATTGCGGTCCGACAGGTGCTTCACGACGACCCAAAAATGTTCGAGTTTTACGAACCGTCTCTGCCAATTTTTCACCATTTTTATAGTGAATTTTTTTCTTTTCTTCTTCTGGTTTCCCCAACTTGGGAAAATATAGTGAATTTTAATAATTTCAATGCGTTCTTGAAGTGTGTATCGTTCCATTTTTATCAATGGCGTAGTTTCTACTTGTCAAAGGTCAAATTATGACAGCGTCAAACGTGACATCTACCGAAATAGCGTGATATTCAAAATAACACCTCTTATTGGAAAATCCTTCATTAATCCCTGCTCTAATCAATTAATTATATTTTCACTTGCGTTACCAAAATTGCGTAAATCCTTATTTCGCTCATTTCAGTTATAGTTATGACCTGACTCACAGTCTGCAACATAATCTAGCAACTCCAAAAACAATTTATCCCCAATAACATTTCAAATGGCGATGAAACGGTATTTGGTGAAGAACAGAAAAACAAATTCAACATATCATTGGATTCGAATAATGGTGTACAGAGTTACGGTATTCGTACAAGGCCTTATAGGAAGTTTGTTTGGAACAATCATCTATTAAGTCTGGTGGAAGCAGAGCTGCATCCCGATTGGCTGCTTTATATCATTCACGGGTTTATCGGCCAATCAACTATAAACGTTTTTGGAAGGGCTATCTATGTTACTTTGATCGCTCGAAGATCTAGCAGATACGCTGGGACAAGGTTTTTGAAGAGGGCTCAAATTTTCAAGGTGATGTAGCGAATGAAGTCGAAACAGAACAGATGGTACATGATTCAGGAGTGTCTTCTTTAGCGAATGGCCATTTCACTTCGTTCGTGCAGATGAGAGTTCCATACCAGGTTTGTATAAAAGTATACTCTTGAAATGATTTCAATTTATTTACTTGTGAAGGGAGTCTCAAAATATTTTTGTTTTTAGATGTAACAAAAAAAAAACAACAATATGCTCATAATTCGCTTTTTCACACTCATTTAACTGGTAGCTGACATGTTCAATCTCTAGCTGGAGCATCGCTTTTGGAATAGTGTTGGTGCTCTATCCTAAATAGATATACAGTGGAACTTCCTTATAACGAATGTCTGTATAACGAATTTCGTACAAGACATTGCACCTTGAATCCAAATTCCATGTTAAAAACAACCTCTAAAAACTAAGTAAATTTTCTCTATATCAAAATATTCCAAGAACAAGAACATCACTCTTTGAATGGGTATTGATAAAAAGGTATAGAGGGGAGTTTTTCCATAATTATGCCGGACGTAGGTAATAAATTCCAACCACAAACTAAACCATTACGGCGGGCGGATAGATCCTTCCGAAACGTTGGATTCAGCTGGAAATGTTGATAATGACGGTTACTTTAAATGATTTCATTAATGTTGATGTAAATATTGTAACAAATTAACTTCCAACTGAAAAGGACATTTTGAACGGTGTCAAATGCAGTGTTTGATATCACTACGATAGCAGTGATGATTCCGACAGCTTTGATTTGGAGCGAAAACCGGTCGAAAAACTGAATCGTAAAGAGGTACTTCAAGCCTTTAAAACGTGTCCTCTCGCTTTCCGGTCCATTAAAGTGGTCCCGGAAAATATTTTTGAATCTTTGAGAAAATGCGAAGTTTTTTATGAGAAAAATGTTTTTGAATTGTACCACTCAGAAAAAATGTTTTGAATTGTACCACTCAGAAAAAATTACGAATTATTTGCCAAAATAATCGTGAAATAGCTATGCATTCTATACGTACTTGATGCCTATAACATATTAGATATGAACTCGCACACACCTTTTGGAGTATGTATATGAATTCACAATAAAAAATGCAATGCCGTGTTTCGATACTTGACATTATAAAAAAACCTTCGTAAAACGAAATTTCTGTATATCGTAAAGAAGTTCCACAGTATTTATAGTGATATTTGCTTCCAGTCATTCAGGATGGATGGCAATGGGTTATGAGCTGTACTAATAAATTATATAAAAAAATTATGTGAAAATTCGATTCTTCGGAGAAACAGATGTTATTGAAACTCTCAAACGGTTCTTTATTGTCCTCATAGATATACTAACCTTACATGGATGAGGCCTGTCATTCAACACTTTCGGAGAATGTGATGCTAATAGCGTTTTCTTTTGGGAAATCTGGTGCGCACCAGAATTGCCCCAGTGCGATCTGAGTGCAATTTTTCATGAGCATTTCATTGTTCTTTGTAAAAAATTGCACTGGGGCAATTCTGGTGCGCACCAGTTTTCCCAAAAGAAAACGCTATAAGAGAGAGATAGAGCTAGAGGTGGCAAAAAGCCCGCAAATCCCATTTGAAAGCCAATGCATGCTTATGAAAATTCTCTTAATACGTTTTTCTTTAGATTTTTTGGAGCAAACATGAAAATAATGAATATTTACTTTGCCTAAAAGTTATTTGTTTTATGGGCACAAAAATTAATATATAAAAGGGATATTCGCGGGAAAAATGTGAATGCCCTTCGAGATCGTTCTATCATGGTTTATTTGAAAATTTGAAGAAACATAATTTATATTATTCATCATTGAAAAAGTGATATTCATAAATAACTAAGGCATTTATTTAACTACAATCAAATCATACAAAATTCTATTTACGTCACATAAAAGAAATCACTTTTTAAGATTAAACTCATTTAAAAAGATAATTGAAAAAAATTAACTAGGGTAATAACATAAAACAAAAAATAACAAGGGTAATAAATAATAGTGAACTATTAGTTACTATATATACTCTAATGAACAGTAAAATAAACTAGAACCTATAAAAAACCTAAAAATAATGCAATTAAAAAAAGTAAATCTAAATTGCCTGAAGGGCGCTGTTATTATTGATGTTTAAAATGAATTAGTTTAGTTAATTTACTTCTAATCCTTGTGGCGACTTCATTTTCTGTTTTATGAATGTGATGAATTCTGATTGTGAAAAATAATTTAATGATTAATTTAACTAATTGTAATAAATGACCCTGCAGTGGATCCTGCTCCTTGATATGGTCTGTCATACTTATAAAGAGTTCAGCTATATTCAACCTTCTGAGGACTTGTATTGTGAAAATTGGAACATTTAGGCTAGAAATTGCTAGAAGCCCTGATCACACTTTCAGCTACAGAGCATATCTTAATTACATCCCGTGAAGGTTTGCACAAACCACCCCTGTTTTTTTTCTCTAAAAGAGATGAGAGTGATACGTCACAAAGTGGTGACTGTGCACACACTTCACAATTCGGGTTTTAGTTATTCTTCTAGCAATAAATCCTGCAATGTATCCAATTATATCATATAAATATTGACATTTCTGAAGGTCCTCTAATAATCTCATTTGATGGAAATCATTTTCTGCAGTAGTGTTCAAAATATCAGAGCTAACGATAAGAGAATCTACAGAATTGTCATGTTTTTCAATACTTGAGCTCACATTCAGTATACTCGTTTGGTCTTGAGCTAAACAATTTGCGCCCTCAGAGGATTTGATTTCTGAGTGAATCAGTAATCGCTTGTAAGCTCCTTCGAATTGCCTGGCTGTGGGGTTATTGTTGAATCCCCCTCGAGTACGAATTGCAGAAAAAAACATTTCTAAATGGTCCTGGCTCAGTTTATAAGTGAAAAGAAAATCCATCTGCTTTGTCAGAATAAGATCATCAATTAAATTTCCTACACTCATTAATGATACAACAAGGCCAATGAACCCAGTCTTTCTTCCAGATTGTATTATTACATTGCCATTTTTATCTTTTAATTAATTATAAAATCAATGGATTCCTTGATGAATTTTTTATGATTAAGTGATTATCCATTGTCACAGGTCTCTTATAAACAACTTTCCTAAAAGTTGTGGGAATTCAAAACATCAAATATATTATGATATTTCTACAAAATTTGACTGTTGATTCAGAGTCTGAAAACTCTGGAAGATTAGGCACATGTCCCAAATAGTCCAGGGCATCTGCGACACAGTTGCTGAATACTTCTACGGCTAATTTCACTTTCATTTTTTCTCTCTCATAATTCAAGTGGCGCGATCGAAATTTTGTTGCCGCATGTAACCCGGCTTCTTCTTGTATTTTGACCAACTGAACTGAGTATTGCCATTCAATTTTACCATTGTCTTTATCATATAGATATTGCCAATCACCTGGTGTATTTCTAATTAATTTAATCATGTGGCAAGGGTCTAGAATTATATGTATTTTTTCTCCAGATGAGGGACTTAAGAAATATGGCTTCATGTTGGGCCAAGTTAAATGAGCTCCTAGAATATTACACATTGATATATTGGATGGACAACCATCAAATGTCAAGAAGACCACTTTGGTACCAGTATTTTCAATTTGTAGTAGACATCCTTTACAAGAGTTGCTTTCTCCTCAGCTGTTAAGGAGTCTACTAAAAAATAAGCAATAGGGACCTTCCATCTTGTATTTAGACCTACTGCCATAAACACAAGAGCATTTTTTAGCTCCTGGCAAATTATCGTTTTCCCGAAAATTTGTTCCATAATTTATGTACCCCATATGTCTTGTTCCATTCCACTCAATATACTCTTTGATGGCCATTTCATCCATAATTAATCCTATTTGAGCAACTTGCCTTTTCTTTTTCTATTTTGGCTTTTAAATGGATCGCCCGAATGGCTTCCACTGTATAGCCAGGACTACCATCAATTGAACCATACCATTTTGTTATTGTACGAGGATGGGAATAAACATTTTTCCCAAAAAGATTTCTCACATAGTTATTCGCAGAAGAGGAATAAAAATTGAGGGTCAGGGCAAAGGTTCGTAAAGCAGGTGGGAAGATGCCAAAGCCTTCTTTCTTTTGCCTAAATATGAGCTGCTTTTCAGCTTCGGGTACAGAGTCCTGAAAAATTTGTTTAAAGTCATTAATAACCATAAAAAAGAAGAGAAATTTTAAACCCTCTGAATTGGAAACTGAACATTAGGGCAATCACAAAAAAGTTCATACTTCTGCTAATCTTTTATTATTTGTATCTTATATAATATATATTCATTTGTATATGCTTGAATATCGAAATATTAATAATGAAGACCATCTCGTTTCTCTCAAGAGTTTTGAGTAGAAGTTTTCCCCAATACAACAAACACTCCTATCTGAAATAAAAAAAAGACAAAAGCAGATAAAGAAACTTAGTTATTAATTTGATACATTTATCAAAATATGTCAATCGAAATGGACTACTGAACAGGTCAGTTGGATGATCAAGGAAGGACAGGATTCATGGATAAGAGGTGTTACTTAAACATCAAATACCAAAATAAATATTGATGTGAACAAGCAAGGAAAAACTAGAAGGAACCCAGGAAAAGATACCTGAAGGAAATATGGATTGGAAATTTGTGGAATGAGAATTACTGGATGAAATATGATTGAATAGAGAACAGAATTCAATTGCAACATATACATAACCTTCCAAAAGTTCAGGAAGCTCAACGAGTGGAAAGCATTCTTAAAACAATATCCAGCCATCCAAGTGATGATCCTCAGAATCTCATCTTTGGTAACCGCTACAGGTGCCAAGTTGGTGAATTTTCCCTATAGTAGAAACAGAAAATATACCTTCGTAGGAAGCCAGGTAAAATAATAGATAATATTAGTATACGCAGTAAGCATTAAAACTTTATTGTATATTCAGAATGAAAAAAAATCAGGAACACTTTTTTCATGATTCGTACATGCAATGCCAAAAAAAGCATAAAATACGCAATCAGCATTCACGCTGATAAGTTATGTATCGAGAAATTGTCACATTCACTTACTTTTAAAATAAGTGAGCTTTGAGCAGAGAGCTTCTTCTTTTGCTTCAAGTCATCTAGAAGTGAATTCAAAGAACTTATTCTGTTTTTATAGCGCCTGGTTTTATTTTGCAACATCTTGATTGTATTTTTATATTCTGAATTGTTTCTTGAGAACACTTCCAATACTCATGACGTTTTCTGGGGTCTTCCAGATCAGTTTTCTTAAAATCACCCACACGTATTGGATACTGTATCTTCCTAAAATATAATATAGTTATACATAAAGAGTCTGCAGAACAAAATGAAAATTACAAGAGAGTACTTACCTTTTTTTGGGTTGTAGTCCATTAAAAACTGAAGTGCTTTCTGGTGAAACCGAGGTCATGGGCACATCTAGTTCCATCGAATTTGAAACGAGTAATGACGAAGTAGATGGTGTGTTATCATCTTCTGCTTGAAAAATAAATTTTTATTTAAATTAAATGTAATAAGAATTATATAAATCGAACAAAAGAACAATAGACGGATGAATTCAAAGGGCTCAGAAGCTTCTCAAAAAGATCTACATGTATACCTAGGCGTAAAAGTTTTCTTCGAATAGATTTCTTTTCAGTTCTACCAGTAAAGTCGAAAACTGACGGCACTGATCCCACTTTTAAATTTTTGTTTCCGTGAACATTTATGAAGTAGTCCTCTTCAAGAAAATGTTTACTGCAATTAAAGAAGAGTCTGTGGGATTGAAATTTTGTCTTCGAATGGCCAGCAACCATTTTTTCCTTAGAATTTCGTCTTTTGGAAATCTATAAAGAAGATAAGGCATCATCACTCCTATTTATAATATTTTGAAAACTAACAAATAAATCAAATTAAAAAACCAGATGTGAAAGAAGTACCTATAGGGAACTTACCTATGAAATTTGATATTTTGGCCTTTTTTAAACCTGTTTGTGCACTTTACTGCTGCACACGATTTAACCATAATTATCTCTCAAAAGAAATTCGAAACACGTCTGAAAAATAGCAAAAATAACAAATATTCTCATAAAATGAAATTAATCCAATTAATCTTGCAACATAGAAATTATATGTAAGGTTAGTGTATCCACAGAACATCACAGTGTTCTGTGGTATTATTATATGTTCTGTGGGTATATCTATGTCTTGCCACCACTAGCTCTATCTTTCTTTTGGCATCACGAGTCTCTCTCTTTCGCCGCTTCCATTGGAGTTATAATTTCTATGATCGTCCTGCAGAATTCGACGCGTTCATCACGATTAGTCCGGTCTGTTTAGACATTCGAAGTTACATAAAGTCCCAAAAAGCTGAATTTTTGTGAAGTTGTTCAAAACATAATTATAAACAATGTCTAAAAGTTCCTCATCATTCTCCTGTGAGGAAAAATTTTATTCGAGGTCAAATGTGTCAAAAATGAGTTTTTCGCGATTTTCAGCAAAACGGTAAGTTTTTACATAAAAGTACCTCAGACAAAAATTGTAGATCATAAAATTATCTATAAAAAATGTATCAATACTTTTTCTGACGAGCCACCGTTTCTGAGATATAACGATTCAAAAAGTTATAACTACGCGCTAAGTACACTACCTCATAAGTGGTGTGGAAACGTGTGCATATTATGACGATAACAACTTTTATAACTTTTTGAATCGTTATATCTCAGAAAGGGTGGCTCGTAAGAAAAAAAGTATTGATACATTTTTTATAGATAATTTTATGATCTACAATTTTTGTCTGAGGTACTTTTATGATAAAACTTACCATTTTGCTGAAAATCACGAAAACTCATTTTTTGACATTTGACCTAGAATAAAATTTTTTCCTCACAGGGGAATGATGAGGAACTTTTAGACATTGTTTATAATTATGTTTTGAACAACTTCACAGAAATTCAGCTTGTTGGGACTTTATGTAACTTCACTCTCATTTTTGGTCTAAATAGACCGGACTAGATCATCAGGCTTCATTTTTTGAACAATAAGAACCATAGATTTGTTCATATTAAGAGCAGCTGCACGCAATCTAAACGACTGTGGAATATTCATCCATTCCTAGGTAACAGCCTTGTTTATGTAACTCTAGTTGTCCAATGAAGTGTAGTTCGGGGAGTTAGCTCACAGAGGGAGTTTTGGTCAACTTCACTATTTGCTTCTTCTTTTTTATATATCCCCATCTTCGTCTACACTATTTAGCAACATTTGACTTTCTTAATTCGCGCGCAATGAATTCGTAGTAAAATTCAAATTGAATGTATGAATGGGCACATCTAAACCAAAGCTCCCTCTGTGAGCTAACTCCCCGAACTACACTTCATTGAACAACTAGAGTTACATAAACAAGGGTAACAGTCACAATCGCGGGCCATTCTGATCTGAAAATTTTTTAGTTTTCCAGGGCTTCTTGAATACCTCTAGTGTGATGTGCCTCATATGATTATCCATAAAGATAAATTAAGCCCCTAATTCATTACCCATGAGTATAATTACAGGATTTTTGATATTTTCGCGGAAATAAGCACCAGTCATCGTCCTGGGTATGTAAATTCGTGAAGCTCTTCTTCCAAACATTATGCCTCATCAAATCACTTCAGTGCCACCACGAAAATGACCAACCTGAATAGCCCCCTCAGATTTATTTCAACATCCTGGTTCTCTCCACACGGTAGTCATCAGTCATCACTTACTAAACCAAACCGTGACTAATCTGTAAATAGCGCATTCCTCTATTCTTCTAAATGCCAGTTTTGATAAGTTCACGCCCACTGCAGACGAGTGATTCGGCGACGAACAGTTAATGAAAGATCTCCTAGAGGTCTTCTGGACTGCAATCCTGATATTAAAAACTCTTCTACGAATTGTAGCACATAAATTACACGGTTGTGTAATTTTATGGCACCGACCTGAGTGTCAGTGCCGTCTCTAGCCTGGTTCTCAGAGCTTCGACGTGAAGCCAGCTGCAATCCCCACTACTCCTATTTTCTCCCTCGCTGTCGCAGAAATACAAGTGAAGTTGGTTTATTTCAACTACAGAAGAGGCGTGTCGCTACAGATTTGACAACCAGAAACCAAAAGGAGGGGGTCATTTTGACATAGTTTGTCACACGTTTTTTATCATTATTCCGAAATTAAATTCGATATTTAGGATGAAATACCATTATTTTAAATCTATGGGAGATGATTACCCTTCAGTAGGGTCCTGTAGCGGTCTTAGAAGAACAGAAGATTCGAAAATCATCACTTGGAACGCCAGACCTGGTTTAAAACACCCTCCTGGCCAAGAGCAAAGAATTACGTATTTGTATCTGAATATTGAAGGTATTTATTTGAATAGTTTTAAGTTTCAATTTTGTAAAAAAACGGCGAGGCAGGGTTTTTTCTACTGAGGTTTTTCCCTGTGCTCTCTGGTATCATATGACAGAATAGTATGGTACCTGGTACCCCGTTTTGCACCCAACCTCAGCTAGGGACTTTTTTGTTTCATGTATTGTATTTGGTTAGCTCTCAATTCAAAAGAATAAAACGTCACGTCGAAGCTCTGAGAACCAGGCTTCTGACATATTTCTACGGGCTGATTGAGCAATATAGGTACCGATCTTCTCGAACCGGGGTAACACGAGGATGACCAATTCGAGTTCTACTTTGCACTCCACCAGTTTCCTCATAGCGCCTAATCGTCTGTTAAACCGCTTCGAATAATGTTTAGTCTATTGGCTATCTGATGGCTGGAAAGCCTTCTTGCCACGGAGCATTAATTCTAGTTCTGTCAAACTCGTTCTAGGCATATTACACAGTTTTTAAACTAATAGGCGCTTAAAACGAAAAACTACTGATTCGCAGGAAGGCACACAGTTGACAAATCGATATTTTAAACACGAAAACATTTTCGTTTCGTTATGTTATCGTTTATTTGGTTGTCAACAAGTTTCTTTCGTTGTCAGTAACAATATGTATGAATCTTGATTATTTTATCTTCACTACAGGCCTACAGAGGCGGTGCGAAACTTAAGAAGAGTAAGTGTATATTTCAAATTTCAGGTCATTGGAAACAAGAAATGGGAAAAAATGGTTGCAAAACCTGCCATCACTTTAGATTTACCAGATCCATTTGCTGAAACAGCAGCAATACATTTCAACGAGCTATTCAAGAGATATGGTTCACCTATAATTGTATTGAATCTGGTCAAACAGAAAGAAAGAAAAACCGCAGGAAAGTTTACTGAGCGACGTTTTATGTAATTCCATAAAATACCTCAATCAGTTTTTATCAGTCGAAAATCAGATTATCTACAAAACTTTCGATATGGCAAGAAAAAACAAAGGAACAGCAAATGTAATGAAATATTTAGCAGATATAGCCAACAATGCCGTTTTGAAAACTGGCATATTTACAATCAAAGGAAGTATTATTCCCAGAAGCTTAGCACAATAGTTGGACTACACAAAGAAGACGATTTTATCAGTTTACAGACGGGAATAATAAGAACTAATTGTGTGGATTGTTTAGATAGAACCAACACAGCCCAGTGCAATAGGAAAATGTGTGTTAGGATATCAACTGTGTGCACTAGGTATTTTAGATTCCCAAAAACTCGAGTTTGATACTGATTGTGTCAGAATGTTGGATGCTTATATGAAGACCATGGTGATACTCTTGCACTTCAATATGGAGGTTCACAATTAGTTCACAGGATAAAAACTTACAGGTAATTTTTTTTTCTTTAGTTGCATCAAGTATTTCTAATAGTCTTCATACTTGCTGCAGGGAAGTACTAATGTACACCCACAAGGATCTTTACATACTCCTCCATATACAGGTTCGGAAATTCGTATCTCAAATCGTATTCGTATCGTAAACATCTCAAACTTCAATTGTTTACATTCACTATTTACATTGAAGGGTCTTTCAGTGAATCATAAAGCGTTTTCGGAAACTTACTCAGGTTAACTCGATCCCTAAACTTCGAGTTCGTTCACCTAACCTGAACATCCAACCCGTATGCCCGTATTGCATATGGTCGCAACCTTTCATTTCGATGGTTTCTTTTTGTCTGAGATATTGGGGAACAAAAATTTTGAATGGCCACATTTTATGGCGCACCCTGTACGATTTGGCTGGTTAACGCGAACTTAACCGAGGCATTTGGGAACCGAACTCACCCTCAAAATTTCAAGTCTCTAGGACAATCCCTTCAAAAGTTTACCTAACCTAACCAAAAAATCTATAAAACAAATTGATCCAAAATTGGTAATCTAAAAATGTTGACCCATAAAAAAGTTGGTCCAAATTGATGATCTAGAAATGTTGATTCAAAGAAAAAGTTAGTCCAAAATTGGAGATCCAAAGATGTTGGTCCAAATTTGTTATCTAAAAATGTTGACCAAAAAAAAAATTGTTGGTCCAAAATTGGTAATCCAAAAATGTTCGTCCAAAATTGATGATCCAAAAAAAAGTTGGTCCAAAACTGTTGATCCCAAAAAAATGTTGGTCCAAATTGATGATCTGAAAATGTTGATCCAAAAAAAAAAGTCGGTCCAAAATTGGTGATCTAAAAATGTTGATCACAAAAAGTGGCGCCCCAAAATTTGACGACTAAAAGAATTGGCGCCTCAAAATTGGAGACTTAAAAAATTGGCGACCCCAAAAATTTGACATCCCTGAAGTTGGTCCAAAATTAGTGATCAAAAAATGTTGATCCAAAAAAAAGCTGCTCCAAAATTATTGATCTAAAAATGTTGATCCAAAAAGTTGGCGCCCCAAAATAGGCGACTTGAAAATTTTAAACATTGAACTAAAACTTCACATATGCACTACGCCACTAGATATTTTATGCAAGGTATGGGTTATGTACCTTATGAGTATGTGTATATCTATTAATTTTACTTCTTACTAACCATATTTAAGGTGCGATTGATTTGAATTTAATACCTGATATCAGAAATTGTGTAGTCATTTTCACATCATCAATTACCTTTACAGAAAGACAGCTCCTTGGACTTCTCAGGGCAACGACATCATGCAGACCCTAAGCCGTTATTACAGCAATACATTCTCAGATGCAGAAAAACAAAATACCATCAACATCTTCTTAGGTATCTTCGTACCAGAAGAAAATAAGCACAAATTGGGAATATCAAAACGACTATTATTTTCATCATAAACCAAATGGTATACAATAAGTCTCTAAGTCAATGGTGGGATAAGACATGGTAGATTGCTTACCATATTCATTCAATGATTCGATCAAATCTTGCTACGAAATCATTCAGGTGCATTCCAAAGATGTGGAAATGATCGATGCTTATGTGGATTATCACAGACCGAATGAATTAAGTGTTTTGAGCGATGTTTTTGCCTTAAAATAAGTAATTCCTTCAGAGATTTCATGCCGAATTTCACCACAGATTATAGTCCGTTCAGTATCAGAATAAGGCCGGTTAGACGAAGAGACGATGTATCCAGTAAGGGCAATATTATGAAGAATCCCTCTGTATCTGGCCAAAGTTCGACTAGTTCTACAGCTTCTAGTACCAGGTATTAAATTAATTCAAACAAACACATGTTTTCCAATAAAAGGTGTTATTTTGAATAGCCCGCTATTTCGGTAGATGTCACGTTTGAAGCAGTCATTTTTTACATTTACCAAGTAGAAACTACGCCATTTATAAAATGGAACGATACACGCTTCAAGAACGCATTTAAATTATTAAAATCCACTATAAAAATGATTAAAATTTGGCAGAGATGGTTCTTAAAACTCGAACATTTTGGGTCGTCGTGAAGTATCTGGGGCTCGGAAAACCCAAGAGTTATTATTGAAAAGCCTCTCTATCCTCAACGTGTGATTGTTTGATGCGGTTTGTGGTCCCGGCGGAGCCATGGATCTTACGTTTTCGAAAATGAGGCTGGAGCAACATTACTGTGAAAATGATTAATGATTTTTTATGGCCGAATTGGATACTATTGATCTGGACAACGTTTACTTTCAACAAGACGGCGCTACGTGCCACACAAGCAACGAAACCATTGATCTTTTGCGGGAAAATTTTTCCAAACCGTGTTATCTCTCGAAGAGGTGATCACAATTGGCCACCGAGATCTTGTGATTTAACACCTTGCGACTTCTTCCTTTGGGGCCAAGTGAAAGAGAAGGTCTACGCCAATAGCCCAGCGTCGATTCAAGACCTCAAAGATGTAATTCGTGAGGCTATTCGAGATTTAGGGCAGTCACTCTGCAATTTGGTTATGGAAATTTCATTAAAAGGATAAGGTCCTGTAAGCGTTGTGATGGTCATTTGCCTGATGTTATTTTCCACTATTAACGGCATAGCTTCTTCTTATACTGAAATAAACATCCCATCATTTATATTGACATATTGTATTTTTCTTTGAATATCAATATAACACCTATTATTGGAAAACCCTTTATTTAATCAGAACTTTTTACTATAACCTATTTTTATTTTCGTAATTGTGGATAGAATTATTTATTGTTAAGATTGCCTACAGCAAGATTATACCTTGATATCTAAGCTACTAGTGTCAGTTGCAGGAACGTCCATTAAAATTTAAAGGTCCATTGAACTCTTAATCCTCCATTATTACA
>CM024243.1:76235164-76285403 GCA_013421045.1 Propylea japonica
ATTGTCCTATATCGAGATTTTCAGGATGAGTTCGGTTCCGCTGTGGAATTCATTAATCAGCCGAATCGTACAGGGTGTTTCCATAAATATGGAATTCAAAATTTTTGTTCCTCAATATTCAGATGAAACGGAACCAATAGAAATGAAATCTTGTGCCACATGCAAGATTTTTATAATGAGCCTCATGCAGAATAGTGTTAACAGTACCATAAAATTCAATAGGAATATTGGAAAAAGAATCTTTATTTTTCCATAACAAGACATCCTATTCGAGTGGAATTTATTTTGTGAGTGAAGATTGATATACTGATGTTCATGCAGAATTTCAAGAGGATATCACCATCAATGTTCAAGTCAGTTTTTAAAAAATACAAAAAACAGCGACATAATAAATCGAAGATTGAAAAAAGGCAGAATAACACCAGAATAACTTGCGGTAATGAATATTTATTATGGTTATTTTATAGTCATATTAGCTATAATATTCTACTAAGTATGGGGTAACTCTATTGATCTATTGAGTCCTTTCGACACAAAAACACGTTCTGCGTCTAATATTGTGGTGATATTCTGCCTGCCTGTTTTCGATTTATTATGTCACTGTTTCTTCTATTTTTTTAAAACTGACCTGAAAATGTTATATCTGTTTTAATTGTTTTAAACCTTTCCTTCTTTGTCTGTTTTTCTAAAGTTTGGTAATTTATTTATTTAATTATTGATGTTTCATATTTGGCTCTGCTACTGTCTCTCCATGAGTTCCTTCTGTTTTTAGCTCCACTTTCGTGTTTTTTTTCCTCCTGAAGATAAGCTTCTTATAGCTCGAAACATGTTGAGAAAAAAATCTCTCAAATTTTTTATCTGTAAATTGTTTTATTCACCTTATAATGAACCGCCCAGATATATGGACATTCAATACTATGTTTCCTGAGTTCACTTCAATCGTTTTTGCGATTTCTACTTGCATATTCCTACCGAATTGTTATGGCACTGCCAATAACTCATTTTGATAGTCATTATACCAATTTAAATATCGGAATTCTAGCCTGTATTGCAGCAATCAATGCTGAAAGCAAATCAGAATGGACTTGTCAACAATTGTCCCAATTGAATCCATAATAATCGGACGGCCACGGGGCAATGAAAATCGAACCGAGGCTCCATCAGTGATTTATTGTTTAATTGTTCCTGTTTTTAATATAAATCCGGCTGTGAGTAATGGTGCTGGTTCGATTTTTAAGTGATTCTATTAAAACCCTTTTCGACGTATGATCGAGAAGTGAGTGAGTATTCACATTGCACAGAACAATCGATTATTCGTTTAATACTATCGAATATGATAGATGGACATTTTTAAGGGTTTTCCAATAAGAGGTGTTTATTTTGAATAGCCCGCTATTTAGGTAGATGTCACGTTGAAGCTGTCTTTTTTTTGACATTTGAAAAGTAGAAACTACGCCATTCATAAAAT
Organism: Propylea japonica; assembly: GCA_013421045.1. Taxonomy (NCBI): domain Eukaryota; kingdom Metazoa; phylum Arthropoda; class Insecta; order Coleoptera; family Coccinellidae; genus Propylea; species Propylea japonica. The sequence goes on from CM024243.1 coordinate 76,236,633, forward strand.
GGAGTGATACGCGCTTCAAGAACGCATTGAAATTATTAAAACTCAATATAAAATTGTGAAAATTTGGCAGAGACGGTTAGTGAAACTCGAAAATTTTTGGGTCGTGTCGTGAAGCACCTTGTCGGCCGCAATAAAGAATTTGTGGACAAATATTCCAGCTGTTGGGACAAATAAGTGATGTGGAGAATAAAACCCGTACACGTCCCTCAAGAACAGCAGAGAATATTGCTGCTGTAGCCGAAAGTGTTGAAGAAACCCAGGTTTGTCCATTGCTTGTCTCAAGCCAGCCGATGATCAACAACGTCGTGTCTTAGCTGATTGGGTCGTTGGAATGCATGAAAATGATCCGTAATCGAAAAGGTGATCACCATTGGCCACCGAGATCTTGTGATTTTAACACCTTGTGACTTCTTCCTTTGGGGCCACATGAAAGAGAAGGTCTACGCCAATAGCACAGCGTCAATTCTTGACCTTAAAGATGAATTCGTGAGGCTATCGAGGACATAGGGCAGCCCTTTGCGATTTGGTTATGAAAAATTTTCATTGAAAGGGTATGGTCCTGTAAGCGTGGTCGTGGTGGTCATTTGCTTTATGTTATTTTCCACTATTAACGGCATAGCTTCTTCACACATGAAATAAACATCCGATCATTTATATTGAAAAATGGCATTTTTCTTCGAATATCAAAATAACACTTTTTATTGGAAAACCCTTTAGAAACACTATCCGTTGATCGGCAATCAAAAGTTGACAGGATAAATCAACGAATTTTTGTAGAAGCCATTGTGAATTTCATTCGTACTGCAATGCAGTCGTACATGATTGAATCAATATCAAAACTAATTGCGAGTAATATTCATATGGAAGTCGCTTATAGGTTGTCATTATATGTGCATCATTCATATCCGAACACATATTTTAAACATTACTCATATTATTACAATTATGAAGTATCATGTGGAAGTCTGCGAATGACATAAAATCGCAGTTCAATTTTAAATAATGGATATTATGTTATCATAAATAGATTTCATTTCAAATATTTTGAACTGTAGAGTGTGTAGTGTGCTTACGAAAATTTGCTAGAGGACCCAAATTATAGCGTTTAACCCTGATAAGACCAGACAATGAAATTTTTTACTTCATAGAAAACCTCTATTCTCTGAATAACTTTGAGGATGTGTAGTTTGCTCCCTATAAGTAATAAGTAATAATCAGTGAAGGAATGATCAACATCTACAGGGTGTTTTCATCATGAACTAAAATATATATTTTCGTGTAGAGGACATCAGGAGAACGATTTTTTGCCTTATACAATATATCCCGTTTTCGAAGCATAAGCGAGATACAGGGTGTCAAACGTCATTTTTGAGCAAGATTCTTATGAGTGTGGTCAGTTATGTATAACACTTAAAGTAACGTTTTTTGGTCACATCTCAGTATTTTTGGGGGTCTTCTATTCAGAAAAGTCGACGAACTCTACAAAATGGCGAAGACCTGCAATGTTCCCATTTTTTTTTGCTGTTGTCAAATTGACTTTTATTTTCTGAATGAACACAATTTACCAAGAATTTCTGTGAAAAATTTTTTTCAAAAATCGAACAAATTTTTTTTACATGTCTACAGCGATGGAAAAATTTCACTCGAGATGGATGAAATTTTGGAAAATAGTACTTCTTGAATTATCACTCACTAATATGAAAACAAAATTGTAAATATCGAACGATTTCGTAACTACAGTCATTCAAATGTTCGTTCAGACCACTGAAATAATGAAAATTTGTTTAGAGTTCTAGATTCAAAATAATTAAATTATTGGCATATCCAAACATTCTAGATGAATTCATACAAAAAAAATGTGAAACTTAGTTGGGACTCGAACCGACGTAGGTATTAAATAGGAAATGGCACTGTCTAAGGATATTAATATTCGTTGCCAGGCAACGGTGGTTCGTAGTTCATAGAGTTTGACTACTGGCTAAATTATATTCATAGAAATTCAAATTCCAGTCCAACTCTATGAACTACGAACTACCGTTGCGTGGCAACGAATATTAATATCCTTAGAACAGTGCCATTTCCCTATTTAATACCTACGTCGGTTCGAGTCCCAACTAAGTTTCACTGAGTTTTTTTGTATAAATTCACCTAGAATGTTTTAACATGCCAATAATTCAATTATTTGATTCTAGAACTAAAAAAATTTTTTTTCATTATTTCAGAGGTCTGAACGAAACATTTAAATGACTGTAGTAGGTAAAGAAACCGTTCAATATTTTACAATTCTGTATTCATATTCGTGATTGATAATTCAAGAAGTACATCTGTAGGTACAAAATTTCATCCATTTCGAGTGAAATTTTTTCATCGCTGTAGACATGTGAAAAAACAATTTGTGTTCGATTTTTGAAAATATTTTTTCACAGAAATCCTTAGAAAATTGTGTTCATTCAGAAATGCAAGTCAATTGACAACAGCAAAAAAAATTGGAACATTGCAGTTCTTCCGCCATTTTGTTATTTTTTTTTCGGAGTTCGTCGACTTTTCTGAATAGAGGACCCAAAAATACTGAGATGTGACCAAAAAACACATACATAAATACATAACTGACCACACTCATAAGAATCTTGCTCAAAAATGACGTTTGACACCCTATATCTCGCTTATGCTTCGAAAACGGGATATATTGTATGAGGCAAAAATGATTCTCCCGATGTCCCCTACACTAAAATATATGTTTGTCCAGTTTATGATGAAACACCCTGTATATATCAAGCTCTGCAGCATTATGAACTACCTCAAAAGTTTTAGTCATCGAACTTCTCATCATAAATGAGAAATGATTGAATATACAGGTGTCTGTGAACAAATGTAAGGAACTTGGGAGATGATTCCTCGATAAAAATAACAGGGGTTCATCTAATTTTTATTTCGAAATCGACCCCCCTTCCAAGATACAGCCTATGGAAGGTGATGACGAGTTGTCAGTTTTAATTTTTTTACGCATTTTGAAAACACTGAGTCATAAAACAAAACAAATATGAAGCACTTGGTAGATGATACTCAAAGAAATTTTTCACATCTCATAACTTTATTATTAGGGGTTGAAAATAACAACCCTCTATGGTTTTCGTTCAAATGTTTTTATTGGGATAGATTTTCGAAAAACAAAATTCTCTTATGGTTTTCCACTCAATTCGAAAGAAAAAGTCCTCTGAAAAATTTCGATACCGTCGATACTTTTCTCGGAAAAAATAAAAAACTTACAAGCCGTTATGATCACTGTTCATTTTAATTTCATCGTATAAATGTTCCTGTGAATAAATTGTATTCTAACATATTGTATGTCTATGACAGGAGATGAATGTTATTTGCGGAATAAACTTATATCCGTATTATTTTCTTTCACAAATAGAACTTTCTTTCGATCAATAGCATGAATTGACAAAACCAATTTTAAGCATAAGCAATATCTTGGAACATTCATTATATTGAACCTACGATGGAATGGAATGAACAGAGATCATAACTAGATATCGATTGAATATAATCTGGTAGGATTCTGTTCTTTTAAAAAACTTTAAGGTTTTTCACTCCCAGTCTCTGAAAAAGAAATAATTGAGATGAAGTTTCCCTGCACTTTTTGTCAGCAGCAAATCGATTTTGACAAAATTGATGCCTAACAGTCGAACTAAAAGAGGAAATAAATGAAAAGGATAATGTAACGTTTCGGTATATCGGTATATCAGACACCTTTTTCAGACAAAATCTTCGGAAATGTGTATTTTTTCATTTGCAGTCTAATTGATATTGAAAATTGTCAAAACAGTTGGTTTCTTCTTTCAATTTGAAATTTCCGGATATCATTTCTTTCTTCAATAAATCAATCCTTTTGTAGTTTTACTGTTGGCAACAATTTTTTCAAAACCAATTTGCTCCTTACAAATAAATGCAAAGATTTTCGCAGGAGCACTTCATCTTTAATGAAATTGTTTTCATTATTTCTGTTTTGAGAGATTGGGAGTGAAAACCTAAAAGTTTTTCTAAAAAAAAAAGTGTTTATAACTGCATGTAAGTTTTCATTTTTTCCGTAATGTTGTTGATGAAAACTGACACACACAAAAGTTGACAATATATGTAATGGCATCTAGGATTCAAACCGTAGAAGACTTCCAGATCTGAAATGAAATAAACACTTCCATAACGTCTGATGGCCAAAATAATTAATTCATTAACTTCATAGTGCGACGGAATTTCAGATAAAACCTCAATATTTAAATAAAAAGACAACAGCCGCGCAGTACGAGTATTATTTGCTATCTCGCGCTTTGCCTGGATCTCTCCCTTCCGTTCATGGATACAGATATCAATATTTGGGCAAAACCCCGTGCTATAATAATTATTGAGTTGTGACTGGGTCACAGATTTTGGGGACACATACCCTCAATTCGGTATCGGTCAACCAAATATTCAACATCTATGAACCAAGTTCTGCAGCATCATGAACTACCTCCAAAGTTTCACTATCGAACTATTTATCATAATGAAAGAAACGATTGAATATATGGATGGCCTCTAGAATTTAAAACCGTTTTATCACGTCTGATGACTAAAATAATAATTCATTAACTTCATAATGCGACGGATTTTGAGATAAAACTTCAATATTCAAATAGAAAGACAACAGTAGCAGCGCTGTACAATACAAGTATTATTTCTTATCCAACGTCACCTGGATCTCCCCTTTCCGTCATGGATATAGATATATGTATTTGGAAAAAAAGCCCAGTGCTAAAATGTTTTTCAATAAAGGTGTTATTTTGAATAGCCCGCTATTTCGGTAGATGTCACGTTTGAAGCTGTCATTTTTTGACATTTGACAAGTAAAACTACGCCATTAACAAAAATGAAAAGATACGAGCTTCAAGAACCCATTGAAATTATCAAAATTTACCATAAAAAGTTTGAAAATTTGGCAGAGGCAGTTCGTGAAACTTGAACATTTTTGGGTCGTCGTGAAGCACCTTGTCGAACCGCAATAAAGGAATTGGTGAAGAATTCGAGCTGTTGGGACAAGTTAGTGATGTGAGGAATAAAACCTGTGCATGTCGCTCAAGAACAGCCAGGAATATTGCTGCTGTAGTCAAAAGAACACCCAGGTGTCGATTCCTCTCGTCGTTATTTGGCATTTCACAAACGTCACTCACCACCGTATTTTCATAAAGATTTGGGTCTCAAGGCTTGAAAAGTTCAGATATCACAAGAACTCAAGCTGGCCGATCATCTACAACATCAACAAGTTTCCGGACCGTGATATCTCGAAGAGGTGATCACAATTGCCACCGAGATCTTGTAATTTAATTCAAATTCAAAATTCAAATTCAATTTATTCATCACCAATTTCTGTATAAAATTACAATGTTATACATACTTCCGTTTACACATTATTATATTTATAATGATATAATTACACAAAATCAGCATGTATCACTGGCAAACGTTTCACCACTAGACATGGAGAGTTCCTAGTCTGTGTCGTGAAAACATCTACCATTCGGAACTGAGGATGCAAGTAAATACAGAAACAATAAAAAACAACATGTCAAAAATCGCTCTCTGACTTAAACAAACTAAAAAACGCTAAAAGAGCGAATTATAATCTTCTATTATACAAAACACCCAAATACATCGTTACACAATGGGAGTTTATAAATTTTTCATTGTATAAATCACAAAAAAGAAAGTTTCTATTCGGAAACATACCACAAAGAAACTAAAACAAAAGAAATTTACTACTGTCCATCTGTTTTCGAATATTCAGTCATCCTTCTCACACACATTTTCTGTTTTCATGAATATGTTTCCATTTCGTATGAATAATTGTTTTTTGTCACTGATATCTTTCAGGAGTGTGCGATACAGATCGAGGCGACTTTTTATTAAATCTTCTGCTACAACCTATTTTGGTTCCCTCAAACGGCCGCAGTTCCTTAAAATTGTTTGCCCTGTTTGATATCCTTCAAATTTAACTATCACTGGGCGAGTTTTCCCCGATTCTTCACCCACTCTGAAACATTTCACTTAAGTCTGTTTTATTAATATTTACCTTAATGTTTTCATTGAAGATCTTTAGAGTATTTTCATAAGATTTCTCCCTCTGTTTCAGGAAGGTTAAAATACAATATTAGGAAGTGGTCCGAATATGAGCCCCCCTTTTGTTTTTTTTTCCACTAAATTTTTGGATCTTACGAATAAATATCCAGTAAATGGTACACTGCTGCAAGCTCAAAGGTTTACCTATGGTATATTAAAAAGGCATTATGAAAAAAATGGAATTTAGGTAGGATTTCTGTAAAAACTTAAGATAATGTACATATCTACATTTGGACTAGACTGCGTATAATATGGGCCCCTAAGTAAATCAATTGGTAGGTATCCAACAGTTTGAATCATGAATATTTTTTTTTGGATGACAGACCTAAAATGAAAATTAAAATATATTTCAACCTGAAAACTTAATTTTACTCGCAAAAGTCACATATGTTGTATGAATGCATTATTTCATTATTAACACCTTCCATAGCTTTAACCATATCATCAAGTCTCCATGTTTGTCTCAAGTTCTTTGATATAAACTTCGATTTGCTTCGTGGCATGATGAACTGCAAAGATACACTTTATCGAGACTTGGTTTAGATATGAGCCCTGTCCCATAATAAGACCACGTTAGGGGCCCATATTATCAACATCCCATGTGATTTTTTAAAGCATTTAATTTCTTTTCCATTCAGTATTTAGGTACGTTTAATTTTAGAATATCACAACTGGTCACTAATCGAAGATACTAAATACCAACTATCCAGGTTTATACATATACATTAATAAATACCACGAAAGCACTTAGCAGAAAATTTCTTAACACACAAATAAGTTTAATGCCACCTGTTTCTCAAAGTTACACATAAGGCTGCCTGCTTATACACAGAAATGATTAACACTCTAATAGAAGTGTTTCAGTACGGAATTCATAAATGTCACGGCGTGCTTAAGAAAAATAGGTTGGGGGCCCATAAATAATGCAGGGCTCATATTCGGACCACTTCCTCTATTCATTCTTTGTGCCTGCATTAGGTTATCTATTTTCATGTTGATATTTCTTATCTCCTCAGTGTTGTGGTTGACGGACGCCTGTAGAACATCAAGTTTTTCATCGACCTTGATAAGGAGATTGTTAATGAATTTATCGTCACATAGCATTTCTTTGAGGGAGTCTCTAATTGCCTCCTTCAAATCTGAAGTAACTTTAGGACCCATTTTATTTGCTAGGTATTTTGTTGTAATTAATAACGAGTGTTTCACAATTTGAATAAACTTGTTTTTACTGTAATAAACCGGTTTGAAAATTCTGTCAGGAGCGATTCATTACGATCTATATCTCTCGCACCCAAGACAGTGAATGTCTTGCGACTTCTTCCTTTGGGGCCACGTGAAAGAAAAGGTCTACGGCAATAGCCCAGCGTCGATTCAAGACATCAAAGATGGAATTCGTGAGGCTATCGAGGTCATAGGGCAGCATTTTGCGATTTAGTTATGAACAATTTTATTAAAAGGATATAGTCCTGTAAGCGTGGTCGTGGTGGTCATTTGCCTGATTTTATTTTCCACTATTAATGGCATAGCTTCTTCTTTATAATGAATAAACTTCCGATCATTTATATTGAAAACTGGCATTTTTCTTTGAATATCAAAATGAGACTTCTTATTGGAAACCCTTTAAATGAGAAAAACGATTGGATGAGTGGAATGGCATCTAGGATTCAAACCGTATAAGATCTGAAATGAAATAAAAACTTCCATAACGTCTGATGGCCAAAATAATTAATTCATTAATTTCATGACGCGACGGGTTTTGAGATAAAACCTCAATATTTAAATAGAAGACAACAGCCGCGCAGTACGAGTATTATTTGCTATCTCGCGCTTTACCTGGATCTCTCCCTTCCCTTCATGGATATAGATATCAATATTTGAGATCTTCAGAGGAGGTTTATCAAACCCGGCTTTTGTATAAAGGAAAGAGGAGTCGTTTATCGAGCTATCGCAACCTGCGGGATTCGTATCATTTCATTTCCCGAATTGGATTTCCACTTCTAGCAATTTTCTTTTTATACCAGATACGATAATGAGAAAAGTTGTAATTAAATAGTTTACTTGGGGATATAAAGGTGCACAGCTTCGGCGGAAACGTACTACTTTTTTAAAAAACTGTTCTTCATTAGGGGGTTTTAGACAATCTGTATAAGTTCTTACGCGGCAAGGGAGCCATCATTTGATGATGAAATGATAATGAACTCGCTTTGGATTTTCGATGGAATAAAAAGTTCGAATATACAGGTTCTTTCGAGATTGAATTGTGTTATGAAAATAGATAATTGCACGAATCTTTTTTAGATGACTTAATATCTTTCGACTCTAAAGTGTCCATGTTACAAGTTCAAATTTGGCGCCTTGTAATATCAAACTGTCAATATTCTGAGGTATAGACTACAAGGAAACATTTTCTCCGACAGTCAGGTATGATTCCATTCGCTTATTATTGTCCATTGCAGCTGAAAAAACGAATGACTCTAATACAATTGATATAAAACCGCTTTCCTGTACGGAGATTTGGCAGGAACAAATATATATGAAACCTCCTGAAGGACTCATGTTGAGGGTAATATAGCTTGCAAGCTTGTTAAATCATTATATGGTTTGAAGCAAGCTCCACGCTGCTGGAATGCTAAGTTCAACTCAGTTCTTAACAATATGGCTTTGTGAACAGTCATGCAGATAGATGTGTGTATATTAGTACTAATATACAACATTCGAATTACATGCGATACAGTTCAGACGTATGTCGAGGTGCTGCTCAATATTTGCTGTATTTATTATTTTTATCGAGAGTTAAAAGTTTTAATTTGTTTATTCGAGTAATAAGGTAGGAAACACCCTTTATTTTCTTTTGGATCTGGTTTTTCATTTGATTTTCTTTCGCGGTAAAACTTGCTGTTTTGCACTGTAGGCTCCGTTTGTTTATTTTCTTTCGCGGGTGCGTCAGCGATAAAACACGTTCGCTTATCACATATTTCACGTCGCGGGTGTTCATATGCTCGATTATATTTTTATGTTCTGTTTCTGTTTGAAATACGCTGCTCAACACTAAACTGTTGCTTCCTCTGTCTTTTCCTCATCCTCATCCTATTATCCGCGGTCGATTTTCTGTGTCAAGTCTCTCTTATAGACCCAGGAGAGTGAAGTTGTTTTAAGCCCTGTTTCCATCCTTACAAAAAAGAATATAATTTCTTATCACACAGTCAATAATATTTGATCAATAAATAACTGTTCAACCGTCATTATGCCATCGTGTTTGAGTTGCTCGAAGGTTATAGCGCAGGATTCTGATTCAATAGCATGCTCATCTTGTGCAAATCATTTTCATCTGCAATGCGTTCAGTTTACCCCCGACGATAAGAAAACCCTCGATGAAGTTGGCTCCAGGTGGTTTTGCACCTACTGCACCTCCTCTCGGAGAAATAAGAGAACTCCTTCAAGCAGTTTGGCCATCAGTGACGCTAATAAACAGTCAAGTCCTAACCCTGATGACGCGCCACTCTCACAATGCGTGAGTTTCGACTCGTGATGAATAAATTGGATAACTTATCGACTAACATTACAGCTATCCAAAATGATATTGCTGCAATAAAAGATACCCAGCGTAGTTTAAAAATCGACGTTTCTCGTTGCTCATCCTCAATTGCCCAGCATGACCAAGTACTAACGCACATGAGCATAAGCTGGAACGGTATGAGTCAGAATTATCTGATGTGGCCGCCAACCTCTCTGTGGTAAAGAAGGATATTCTAGATCTGAGGGCAGCCCATCGTCCTTCTAACGAGGGATACACCCCGGTGGACACAGCTGAAATAATGGAGCGGGTACGGAGGTCCAATAACATTATAATTCGCAACGTTCCAGAATCCAACGAGCCTGGGCAGGATACTTTTGTGGTCAACCAGATTATAAATAATATCAGTCCTCAACAATCTCATAATGTTATCTCGATATCGAGGATTGGCAGTTTAACCCCGCCTAAGAACCGTCCAATACTGGTAACTTTCAGCAATCCTGCTACTGCCAAACAGATATTGAGAAATAAAAAGCTTTGAATCGAGTGGACTCATTTCGGGGAATTTCTCTCTCAGACGACATGACCCCAAGTCAATCCAACTATCTTCGTGAATTGAGAGACAGTCTTAAGCAGCGTCAGCTGCAAGGAGAGGCTGATCTCACAATAAAGTTTGTCAAGGCGTCCCAAAAATTGTCTCTCAAACAGTTAATGCAGATTCGGTAAACTAGAGCGGCTATACATCAATGGAGTTTATTATATACGAATGCACGTTCACTGAAGAACAAAATGAACGAGCTCTCCACCCTCGCTGACCACCTGAGGCCTCACTTAGTACTCGTTACAGAAACTTGGTTTCGTCCAGACATACCAGACTCTACTTTCAGTATTGATGGATACTCCTTGTTTCGAAATGACAGTGTCACAAATGCTGGTTCCGGCGGCAGTTTGCATTATGTTGTGAATGAGTTGTGCAGTAGCTTCGATCTCAGGGTCAGTAGTTCGGCCCTGCCTGGCATCGATAGTGTGTTTTTGGACTTTTCTTCTCCAGAATTCTCCACATACATCGGCTGCATTTATCGTCCTCGTCCTTCTCCTTCAGACAATCTTCTTTTTGACCACCTAACCTCATTTCAACAGCAGAAAGAATATAATTATTGCTGGGATTCAACTTCAGAGAGCTCACTTGGCCAATTACTGTTTCTCCACCTAATGGCTCACTAGCTGCGCACTTCCTTTCGGTACTGAACGATGCAGGTCTATCGCAGCTTGTGAGCGGTCCTACCAGATATGTTCCTGGCCAGACTCCGTCCACTCTTGACCTTTTGCTGACCGATGACGATGCCTTAATGAGTGGGGTCACTCTTCACGACCCTCTCGGGAGATCAGACCACGCGGTAATTACTGCCAACATCCAGTTCATATGCCAGCCAAAAATAACTTGTAGCAGAAAAAGTAGGAAGATTATTGATCATCGCTCTCTGAACCAGAGTTTGTTGTCGGTGGATTGGAATAGGGTGCTTTACCCCGGCATGGATGTTGACTCTGCCTGGGATTCATTCGTGTCTATTCTCAACGAAAATATAGATAAAAACACCACATTCCGTATAACTCGAAGGATACCTACTAAACCATGGCTAAACGGTGAACTAATTGACCAAATCCGCTGCAAGAAGAGCCTCTGGCAGAGATACCTGCGGAATAGATCGCGGTCAAACTATGATGCCCATAGACGTTACTCTAACCAACTGTCAGCATCCATCAAGGTGGCTAAAGAAAATTTTGAGGCCATGTTGGCCGGCTCAAAGAATCGAAAGCGATTCTACAAATATATCAGATCGAATCTCAATTCAAAAGTTGCAACGCCCTCTCATATTCGTAACCATGACGGTGTGATATGCTCTGATTCTCTGGAGTGCGCCAACTCTTTTGCCAAATCATTTGCTTCATGTTTTCACATCGGAACCAAACGATCGAATTCCAGATGTTGAGGCAGCAAGATGTAATCAGACTTGGATCGTGTCAGTTTCAGTTCCACAGAAGTTAATGATATTCTGAAGTCACTTGACCCCTCCTCTGCACCAGGTCCTGACAGCATTCCTGGTAGCATCTTGAAAAACTGTGCTGAGTCTCTAACTGAACCCATTACCAGACTACTTAACATATCTTTTGACTCTATGAAGCTTCCCTTAGAATGGAAACGTGCTAAGGTGACACCAGTTTATAAGAAAGGGGACAAACTCGATGCTACAAATTATAGGCCTATAAGTCTTCTTCCTATTATTGGTAAGGTTGCTGAAAGATTGGTGAGCTCGAGGCTCTTATTGTTTTTCGAGCAAACAGCATCATTCCGGTTGATCAGCATGGTTTTCTTCCGGGAAGGTCAGCCATAACCGGCTTGCTGAAGTGTCTCGATGAGTGGACGAGATCAATGATGGAAATATACCGATGGATGTTCTATATTTAGATTTTTCACGGGCATTCGACCGCGTACCGCACAGAAGACTCCTCCACAAGCTTGAGCATTTTGGTGTCAGGGGTGGACTCCTTCGGTGGATTGAGTCTTTTCTGCAGGACCGCCAGTTTCAGGTAAGGGTGGCTAACGTTACGTCACGGAATTTCCCAGTTGGTAGTGGCGTGCCACAGGGATCAGTCCTTGGCCCAATCCTATTCCTGGCCTATGTGGCTGATTTGCCGACGGGCTTGGTTTGCAGTCACTCGTCGTATGCGGATGATTTTAAGATCTTCGCCGATGTGTCTTCGGGTGTTAGCCTGCAGCAGGATCTAAATCGCATATTGGAATGGTCCAGAAAGTGGCTCTTACCACTGAATATTGAAAAATGTGCTGTTATGCACTTGGGTAAAGGAAATCCCAGGCAACAGTACTTTATCGACGGGCACTTGGTGCGTGTTACGAGTTCACAAAATGATCTTGGGTGGTGGTTTCTGACGACCTTAGTTGGTCTCAACACATTAATAGTGTAGCTAGCAGAGCGAACAAACTCATATACCTCATCAGGCGGTCATTTCCTCGTTGCTCAGTTCAGACATGCAAATTACTTTACACTACCTATATTCGACCCGTACTGGAGTATGCTGGTCCTGTCTGGGCGCCAGTGCTAGCTCGAGATCGTGAAACCTTGGAGTCAGTCCAGAGAAGAGCAACCAGGATTCCATTCGGTACCATCCGCCCAACGTACGAGGAGAGGCTCAGGTTGTTTGGTCTACCATATTTTTCAGACCGTCGTGCGCGTGGTGATCTCATTGTGACGTATCGCGCCCTTCATGGGCTTTTCGGTTGTGATATGAGTGGACTATTTGTGCGGGATCGGGCAGGCCGCCGTGGTCATCATCTCAAGCTCTACCGGGAGAACTTCAAGTCTACCGTTCGAGAGCATTATTTCTCAAATCGGGTATTCCGTGAGTGGAACGCCCTGCCTGGTGAAGTTGTCTGTGCCCCGTCAGTTAACGCTTTCAAGAATCGGCTTGATCATTACTTGACTATTCCGTAATCGCTGCTGTTAGTTTATTGTATTGCAATGTAATTCTTTGTACTTGTCCATATTTGAGATGTATAGGCTATTGCCTCTTCTCTTATCCTCATTAAATAATAATAAATAATAATAATAATAATAATATAATAGAGAGGTCAAGGTATATCTTTTGCTTTATGTTGACGATGGCCTTTTGTGTTCTACAAGTTCAACAATTATTACTGAAGTCCTGAATGATCTTCAAAATGAATTTGATGTCAAGATTTGCAATACTTCAAACTTCATTGGAGTACAGATCGAACAGTGTGAGGATCACATATTCATACACCAGAGAAAATATATTGAGGAATTGCTGTCAAAATTTGATTTGGAAAATACTAATCCTAATAGTATACCAGCTGATCCACATGTTACACTGCAGAAAACTACAGTTCTGGAAAATGAGAAGTATTTCCCTTATAGAGAAGCAGTTGGTTCACTAATGTTTGCTGCCATAGTCACTAGGCCAGACATAATGTATGCAGTGAGTACTGTTAGCCGCTTCCTGAACAACTATGACCAAAGCCACTGGAATGCTGTCAAGCGTATATTCAAATATTTGAAGGGTACAATGTGTTTCGGACTCTGTTTCAGGTCAAATCAAAATAACACTCTGGAATCCTATTCTGACGCTGACTATGCCAATGATCCTGTGACAAGGCGTTCAACAACTGGATACGTCTTCATGAAAAATGGGGCTGCTGTGACATGGAACAGTCAAAGACAGACAACAGTTGCGTTATCAACGACCGAGGCTGAGTTCATGGCCTCATGCAGTGCCACCAAAGAAGCTCTCTGGATTAAGCAATTGTTAATAGATATAGGTGAATATGAACAAGATTGTATAACCTTAAATATTGATAATCAGAGTGCTATATGTTTGATTAAAAATTCAGAATATCATAAAAGATGTAAGCATATAGACATTAAATATAATTTTGTAAAAGAAAAATATGCTCAAAAGATCATAGATGTAAAGTATATAAGCACTAATGATCAGTTAGCAGACATTTTCACCAAACCATTGCCTAAAGCTAAGTTTGAGTATTTCAGAAATAAGTTGGGTATAGTTGAAAACCCAAAGGAATGTAAAAATTAAAATTTTCACGAGATATGTTTGAGAGATATTTTGATTGAGTACAATGATCTGAAGATGTAATTCACAATAACTAATTTAAGTGTATATTTTCTGTAAACTAAATACAAGGCTCGAATTTAGAGGGAGTGTTACAAGTTCAAATTTGGCGCCTTGTATCATTGAACTGTCAATATTCTGTGCGTAGAATATAGAACTACCTTCTTTATTCTACGACTCTATGATATTAAAATTATAACCTAAAGACAAGTGTCTGTCAAATTAATTAATGTTCTGTGAATAATATAACCAATACGATAGATCCAAGTGTATGTTAAAACTACTTTATAGAAATAAAATTCATTACATTATTTCTTCGAAATCTCCGTTTTATTTCATCAGTCCACCTGTATGAAGATGACGTCATTTTCTTTCTTTAGCGATTGTTTGTAGATCACCCAAAATTGCATATAGAGATGTAAGTTAAGTGTATGCTTTTTGATTACCAGTAAGTTCTCTTTACTTTCGGTAACTTTGATTGACACACCTAAGCAATTTTCTTTCAAGATCAGATACGATAAAGAAAAAAGTTGTGATTGAATAGTTTACTTGGGGATTAAAGGTGCACAGCTTCGGCGGAAACGTACTACTTTTTTGAAAAACTGTTCTTCATTAGGGGGTTTTAGACAATCTGTATAAGTTCTTACGCGGCAGGGGAGCCATCATTTGATGATGAAATGATAATGAACTCGCTTTGGATTTTTGATGGAATAAAAGTTCGAATATACAGGTTCTTTCTGAATTGAATCGGTGATATCTTCATTGAAATAGATAATTGCACGAATCTTTGTTAGATGACTTAATAGAGGGTTTTCCGATAAAAGGTGTTATTTTTATATTCAAAAAAGGCCATTTTTCACTACAAATGATCGGATATTTATTTCACTGTAAAGAGAATAGTGGAAAATAACATCAGGCAAATGACCACCACGACAAACGCTCACAGGACCATATCCTTTTAATGAAAATTCCCATAACCAAATCGCAAAGTGGCTGCCCTATATCCTCGATAGTCTCACGAATTCCATCTTTGAGGTCTTGAATCGACGCTGGGCTATTGCCGTGGACCTTCTCTTTCACGTGGCCTCAAAGGAAGAAGTCGCAAGGTGTTAAATCATAAGATCTCGGTGGCGAATTGTGATCACCTCTTTGTCTGAGGAGCTGAGTCTCTATAGAACGATGCGGGTGAACAATGGGCCACTAGGCCTCAGTTCGGCCGGAAGGCACCGCACAGAGAAGAAGATCACCTCTTGAAATTCCGGATCATTTTTATGCATTTCAACGACCCAATCAGCAAAGACACTACGTTGTTGATGATCGGCCGGTTTGAGTTCATGTGTTAACTGAACTTTATAAGCCTTTAGACCTAAATCTTTATGCAAAATACGGTGTAATGACGTTTGTGGAATGCTTTATTCCAAAGAAAGACGGGGAATAGACAAACCTGGGTTTTCTTCAACACTTTCGTCTACAATAGCAATATACTCGGCTGTTCTTGAGCGATATGCACGGGTTTTATTCTTCACATCACTAACTTGTCCCAACAGCTCGAATTTTTCCACCAATTCTTTTATTGCTGTCCGACAAGTTGCTTCATGACGAATGTTCGAGTTCTACAAACCATCTCTGCCAAATTTTCTAGAGTGAATTTTAATATTTTAAATGCGTTCTTGAAGCCTATATCGTTCCATTTTTATTAATGGCGTAGTTTTTAGTTGTCAAATGTCAAAAAATGACAGCTTCAAACGTGACATCTACCGAAATAGCGGGCTATTCGAAATCATACCTTTTATTGGAAAACCCTTTATTTTCCGACTTTAAAGTGTCCACCTGTATGAAGTTGACGTCAACTTCTTTCTTTAGCAATCATTCAAAATTGCATATAAGGATGTGAGTTAATTGTATGATTTTTGATTACCAGTAAAGTTTTCTTCTATTTTTTCGTAAATTTAATTGACACTTCTGAGTAATTTTCTTTTAAGATCAGATGCGATAATCAGAAAAGTTGCAATTAAATAGTTTACTTGGGGATATAAAGGTGCACAGCTTTGGTGGAAACGTACTACTTTTTTGAAAACTGTTTTTCATTAGGGAGTCTTAGACAATATGTTTAAGTTCTTACGCGGCAGGGAAGCCATCATTCGAAGATGAAATGATAATGGACTCTCTTTGGATTTTTGATGGAATGAGTATTTTGAATATACAGGTTCTACCGAAACTGAATCGTGTTATGAAAAATCGATTATATTTTCACTGAAATGGTTAATTGCTAAAAACCCCTTGTTCTAGGTCAAGGTCATACAAATTGAATATGCTGGGTGCTATTGTTTTCATTCTAATTGAACTTACCTTGAAAAGTTCAAGTTATAAAGTTGTTTCCTCCTAAAGTTAGAGTGTTATTACTTTTTAAGTAATAGTGATTGTATCTTATACGAAAATACACGGTATAAATAATAGATTGTCATTTATTTGAAACCTGTTGATAATTGTGATCTCAAGGTACCTACCTCGTTGTTACATATATAAAGTTCAATTGTCCGGGACTTATTTACCTGAACAACATTTTCATTTCAACCCTCGCTACATTCATTAACTAGTGACCCAATTAAGTCACGATTTACAATTGTTTCATCCCATGACACAAAGAACATCAATTATTTCCAACGCCAATTATAATTTGACTCGCTGTAATATTTTCCGTCGGCCGTAATGAAATTTGCCATTCCACAGAAATACTTACCTGAACCATCAGATTGAACAAATTATAATATTCACCGTAATCCGCATAACAAATAAACAATTAATCATCTCCAGCGAAAAGGGTACAAGCGAAACAACAAAGGCGCATTTCAACCATAACTATTTGAACTGATAAAAACAAGCAAAGCATTTTAAAGCAGATATTCTTAGTAACAAGCATAGAGATAGAATCTATCTCTATGGTAACAAGTGTATAACACAAAACAATTTCACAGTCTGATACGAATTAGGACCTCAAAGCGGAATTTCACTCTGGTAAAGTGAGTATCGCCACAAAGGCGTACATCCTTCAAATTTTCAAACACAAATGATGTACTAATTAAGGAGAAGAACCTTCTTCTGATACCTATTCCACTGCAAGATTCAATGATGGAATGTCAATAGCGGAGAGGAGCTCAGTTCCAACACCTAACCTAACCAAGTTACCAACTGCAAAGCTATCTACCATCCAAATGCATACAGAAAAATTCATTCAAATCGTTCTAGCAGTTTAGAAGGAGTTCAGTGACATACGCGTTCAACAGAATATTATACATATACTACGTTAACGTCTACACTCCGTTCACGAAAGGTTGAGCCGTCGGTTGGCCATGGAAATTGGGCATATTCCACTGTGTATATTAAAATTTTAGGTTATGTTGTGTATTTTCCTGTCAGATTGATAAGCAATGTTGTCAATATAACATAGAAATCTCCTGATAACTTTGACTTTGTTCATAGTTATGACAGCAAATACTGCCAATATCAGGAATGTAAACAAACGCCTTCTTTGCACTCAATAATATGTTAAAGAAATATACCTAGGTATATGCGAAAATATAAGATTTAACGAGTATAGGAACAAACTGTCAATAATTTGAAGACTTTCGATATTTGTGACTGTAAAAGTCTTCGTTGTTACAAATGTGAGAAAAGTCAATTGCCTGTGACTTATGTAAACATCATTTCTCTTTCAAACCTCACCACATTCATTAAGTTGAGGAGCAATTAACTCATGATTTACAATTGTTTCATCCTATGACACAAAGAACATCAATTATTTCCAACGCCAATTATAATTTGACTCGCTGTAATATTTTCCATGAACCGTAATGAAATTCGGCATTCCATGAAAACGAAGATACTTACCTGAGCATCAGGTTCAACCAAGCAATAATATTCACGGTAATCCGCATAACAAATAAACAATTAATCATCCGCAGCGAATAGGATACAAGCGAAACAACAAAAGGCGCATTTCAACCAAAACTATTTGAACTGATAACAACAAGCAAAGCATTTTAAAGCAGATATTTTTAGTAACAAGTGTATAACACAAAACAATTTCACAGTCTGATACGAATTAGAACCTCAAAGCGGAATTTCACTCTGGTAAAGTGATAATCGCCACAAAGGCGTACATCCTTCAAATTTTCAAACACAAATGCAGTACTAATTAAGGAGAAGAACCTTCTTCTAATAACTATTCCACTGCAAGATTCAATGATCGAAGGTCACTAGCGGAGAGGAGCTCAGTTCCAACACCTAACCTAACCAAGGTACCAACTGCAAAGCTATCTACCATCCAAATGCATACAGAAAAATTCATTCAAATCGTTCTAGCAGTTTAAAAGGAGTTCATTGACATACGCGCTCAACAGAATATTAAACATAAGGTTGATTCACATTATCAGACATGCAACGACACGGCACGGAACGACAAAGACCCGATAGTTGCGGCAGCAATTCACATTATACGATACGTATTCGACATCTCGACGGGTTGTTTGTAATGAATTAGTTTTTGCTGAACAAAATTAGAAGCGTAGTGCTACAAAGTGAGCAACCCTCGTGTGTCATGTTTAGAAATTTTACCAATAAAGATCTAGCCATAATGGCTGTATTGCTTGATGAAGATGACGAAGCCGTAAAGAAGAAACAAAAACGATTATGGGTGCATAAAATGTTACAAAAACGTAAAACTGAAGAAGAATATCATACTTTATATAAAGAACTGGTAGACGACGAAAGAAAATTTCACCAATATTTCCGAATTCAATCAATCTTTCATTATCCATTTTGTAATAATCCTCAAACTTCACTGAAGTATCGCGAAAATCCAAATAAACTGTTCACAATCTCCAGCAAGTACGCGCCACGTACAGGCACAGACACGAAAAACATTCTTGCCAAGAATGTCGGTCCGCTTCGTCGCTGCCTTTACGTGTCGTTGCTGCGTCGTTGTCTGTTAGTGTGTACATCAGTATTTATTTATATAGAAAGAATGGTTTGTCGTGTCTTTGTCGTCCCGTGCCGTGTCGTTGCATGTCTGATAATGTGAATCATCCTATATACTACGTTAACGTCTACACTCCGTTCACGAAAGGTTGAGCCGTCGGTTGGCCATGGAAATTGGGCATATTCCACTGTGTATATTAAAATTTTAGGTTATGTTGTTTATTTTCTTGTCAGATTGATATATATATATATATATATATATATATATTCTTTTGAATTGAGAGCTAAAATAATACAATACATGAAACAAAAAGTCCCTAGCTGAGGTTGGTGCAAAACGGGGTACCATACTATTCTGTCGTATGATACCAGAGCACAGGGAAAAACCTCAGAAGAAAAAACCCTGCCTCGCCGTTTTTACAAAATGGTAACTTAAAACAACTATTCGAATAAATACCTTCAATATTCAGAAACAAAATATGTAATTCTTGCTCTTGGGCCAGGAGGGTGTTTTAAACCAGGTCTGGCAATGTTGTCAATATAACATAGAAATCTCCTGATAACTTTGACTTTGTTCATCGTTATGACAGAAAATACTGCCAATATCAGGAATGTAAGCAAACGCCTTCTTTGCACTCAATAATATGTCAAAGAAATATACCTAGGTATATGCGAAAATATAAGATTTAACGAGTATAGGAACAAACTGTCAATTATTTGAAGACCTTCGATATTTGTTACTGTAAAAGTCTTCATTGTTTCAAATGTCACAAAAGTCAATTGCCTGTGACTCATGTAAACATCATTTCTCTTTCAAACCTCGCCACATTCATTAAGTTGAGGAGCAATTAACTCATGATTTAGAATTGTTTCATCCTATGACATAAAGAACATCAATTATTTCCAACTCCAATTATAATTTGACTCGTTGTAATATTTTCCATAAGCCGTAATGAAATTCGGCATTCCATGAAAACAGAGATACTTACCTGAGCATCAGGTTCAACCAAAGAATAATATTCACGGTAATCCGCATAACAAATAAACAATTAATCATCCGCAGCGAATAGGATACAAGCGAAACAACAAGCGAAACATTTTAAAGCAGATATTCTTAGTGACAAGTGTATAACACAAAACAATTTCACTGTCTGATACGAATTAGCACCTCAAAGCGGAATTTCACTCTGGTAAAGTGATTATCGCCACAAAGGCGTACATCCTTCAAATTTTCAAACTCAAATGCTGTACCTACTTGTTAAGGAAAAAAAACTTCACTCCTGATATCTATTTCATCCGAAGACTTAATGATGGAATGTCACTAGAAGAAGGCAAGAGAAGCTCAGATCCAAAGTTCCAATACTTAACCTAACCTAGATACCAACTGCAAAGCTATCTGCCAGGTTGGATTTTGAATCTGAACTATCTGGAGTACTGCCCCAATGCATACAGAAAAATTCATTCAAATCGGTCTAACGGTTTAGAAGGAGTTCAGTGACATACACGTTCAACAGAATATTATACATACCTATATACGAAAATATACAATTTAACGAATAGGAACAAACTGTCAATAATTTAAAAACTGTCGATATTAGTGACTGTTAAAGGCTTCGTTGTTACAAATGTAAGAACAGTCAAGTGGTGATTATGTAAACATCATTCCTCTTTCAACCCTCGCTTCATTCATTAACTTGAGGCGCAATTAACTCATGATTTACAATTATTTCATCCTATGACACAAAGAACATCAATTATTTCCAACGCCAATTATAATTTGACTCGCTGTAATATTTTCCATGAACCGTAATGAAATTCGGCATTCCATGAAACAGAGATACTTACCTGAGCATCAGGTTCAACCAAACAATGATATTCACGGTAATCCGCATAACAAATAAACAATTAATCATCCGCAGCGAATATGATACAAGCGAAACAATAAAAGGCGCATTTCAACCATAAGTACTTGAACTGATAACAACAAGCGAAACATTTTAAAGCAGATATTCTTGTAACAAGTGTATAACACAGAACAATTTCTGAGTCTGATACGAATTAGGACCTCAAAGCGGAATTTCACTCTGGTAAAGTGATTATCGCCACAAAGGCGTACATCCTTCAAATTTTCGAACATAAATATTGTACTAATTAAGGAAAAAACTTTACTCCTAATACCTATTTCGAGAGAAGCTCAGATCCAAAGTTCCAACACCTAACCTAACCTAAATACCGATTGCAAAGCTATCTGCCAGGTTTGTTTAAGAATCTGATCCATCCTGGCACCCAAATGTATACAGAAAATTCATTCAAATCGGTCTAGCGGTTTAGGAGGAGTTCACTGACATAAACGTTCAAAGGAATATTATACTTACTTATATACGAAAATATACGATACAACGAATAGCTACAAGCTGTCAATAATTTGAAGACTGTCAATATTTGTGACTGTAAAAGGCTTCGTTGTTACAAATGTGAGGAAAATCAATTGCCCAGGGTTTATGTAAACAATATTTCTTTTAAATCCTGGCTACATTCATTAACTTGAGGCGCAATTAACTCATGATTTACAATTGTTTCATCCTATGACACAAAGAACATCAATTATTTCCAACGCCAATTATAATTTGACTCGCTGTAATATTTTCCATGAACCGTAATGAAATTCGGCATTCCATGAAAACAGAGATACTTACCTGAGCATCAGGTTCAACCAAACAATAATATTCCCGGTAATCCGCATAACAAATAAACAATTAATCATCCGCAGCGAATAGGATACAAGCGAAACAACAAAAGGCGCATTTCAACCATAAGTACTTGAACAGATAACAACAAGCGAAACATTTTAAAGCAGATATTCTTAGTAACAAGTGTATAACACAAAACAATTTCACAGTCTGATACGAATTAGGACCTCAAAGCGGAATTTCACTCTGGTAAAGTGATTATCGCCACAAAGGCGTACATCCTTCAAATTTTCAAACACAAATGCTGTACTAATTAAGGAGAAAAACTTTAATCCTCATCCCTTTTCCACTACCACCGCAAGAGCCAATGATGGGGTGTCACTAGCGGAAGGAGAAATCAGCTCAGTTCCAACACCTAACCTAACTTAGATACCGACAGCAAATCTATCTGCCAGGTTGGCTTTTGAATCTGAACCATCCTTAGTACTGCCCCAATACATACAGAAAAATTCATTCAAATCGGTCTAGCAGTTTAAAAGGAGTTCAGTGACATACACGTGACATATACCTACGAAAATATACGATTTAACGAATATAGTCCATTCACAAAAGGTTGAGCCGTCGGTTGGCCATGGAATTTTGGCATATTCCACTGTGTATATTAAAATTTTAGGTTACGTTCTTTATTTTCTTGTCAGATTGATACGCAATGTTGTCAATAATGCATAGAGTTGTCTGACAACTCGAAAGCTCGTCGGACGAGGCCGGGTACATTCGGCAACGTTGACTTTATTTTACGTTATGACAGCAAATACTGCCAACTTCAGATAAATGAAGAAACGCCTGCTATGTGCTCAACCTTTCGTGAACGGACTATGGGTACAAACTGTCCATTATTTGAAAACTGTCAATATTTGTGACTGTAAAAAGGTTCGTTGTTAAAAATGCGAGAAAAGTCAATTGCCCGTGGCTCACCTTGGTTTGCTACTATCTTTGTTGGATGGTAACCGAGTTGAACTTTTCAGAGTCTATCTGGCACCCTGCTGAATGTATTCAACAGTATCTCGAACGGTAGCAACATCAGACAAGTTGTCTTTATCAGGTAGATTGCATATAATGATATTGTGCGATTTTTTTACGCGATTCAGAATTTCCACCATATCATCTTGAATTGAAAGTTGGGAGGTGTTAGAAGCAGATGAAAGATTATCTAATTTTGAGGAAAATATACGATTTAACGAATAGGTACAAACTGTCCATTATTTGAAAACTTTCAATATTTGTGACTGTAAAAGGCTTCGTTGTTAAAAATGTGAGAAAAGTCAATTGGCCGTGGCTCATGTAAACATCATTTCTCGTTTAACCCTCGCCACATTCATTAACTTGAGGCGCAATTAACTCATGATTTACAATTGTTTCATCCCATGACACAAAGAACATCAATTATTTCCAACGCCAATTATAATTTGACTCGCTGTAATATTTTCCATGAACCGTAATGAAATTCGGCATTCCATGAAAACAGAGATACTTACCTAAGCATCAGGTTCAACCAAACAATAATATGCACGGTAATCCGCATAACAAATAAACAATTAATCATCCGCAGCGAATATGATACAAGCGAAACAACAAAAGGCGCATTTCAACCATAAGTACTTGAACAGATAACAACAAGCGAAACATTTTAAAGCAGATATTCTTAGTAACAAGTGTATAACACAAAACAATTTCACAGTCTGATACGAATTAGGACCTCAAAGCGGAATTTCACTCTGGTAAAGTGATTATCGCCACAAAGGCGTACATCCTTCAAATTTTCAAACACAAATGCTGTACTAATTAAGGAGAAAAACTTTAATCCTCATCCCTTTTCCACTACCACCGCAAGAGCCAATGATGGGGTGTCACTAGCAGGAGGCGAGAGCAGCTCAGTTCTAACCGATTCATTACGGCCACTTTGCCTGATCCGCGGCTGCTGCACAAACACGGCATTAGCTTTTTGATGTTCCGGCAAAGTTCCTTCCTTTGTTATTAAAATCAAGTACCTCCTCGACCGGATTGTTCTGCTGCTTACGAGGTTGCCAATTTCATTTCCGAGGATTGTTTTGACATCTGCAGATGATTTTGTTCGGTTATTGAAATTCGGATGGGTCTTATTCCGAATTGGATTCGTTTGCTTATTGAACGCTCGGAGTTCAGCTCTTCTGATCATTATCCCTTCTTCAGGATATTATTCTCATTTTTGATTGATTTTTCGGAAATTTTCAGAAGGATTTTGTTATTGGTGGCTGTACTCGTCTTACCAAGTGTTAAGTATATTACCCCTCGGTTTTTATCCTTTTTATATTTTATTTTAAATGGTAGGTATTGACAGTGTTATTCGACCTAGAATTTTTTTCATCGTCCTCAATCGAAATATCCATAAAAAAATTCTCCAAACTTTCAAATGAGATACTGTCTTGTTTCGTATTGAAGCTTTCTTTATATCTTTCTAATCTCCGGATGTACATACTGAGTTTTTGATGAAGTATGTCTATCTTTCACTTCACCTTTTGTATTCTTTCCTCATACCTGGAGTGCTTGCGATTTCGATAGATTACCTATCGATTCCTACAACGATTTAAGTTTGATTGTTCTGGGGGTAAATTCGTATTGTATTCTTACCTCCTGCCAAAACCTATTTAATCGACTTGAGCCTATTAGCGTAGAAAGGGTGTGATTTTTCACACCCCCTAGCGATCGGCTATCACACTCCCTACTAAGGGGAACATTCACTCATCCCGGATAGCAAGTATCAGGGGGATTGAGCTCTGAGGTCTTCGGTGTTCTTCTTCTCCTGGGCCCTGGGTTGTTCGTCCTTGGTCCTGGATTTCTCGGTTGATGTCCTGGTAGTCGGTCTTGCAATGTTTTCCTCCATGGTTGTTCCTGGTGTCCATCGTGATCTACAAACTTCCTTACCGTTCTAGCACTACCGAGAAGCACTACTTTTTGCATTACTTTGTGAAGGTTTTCTTCCAAATCTAGCTCCTTGAGGTTGGACTTGAGGCTCTTAGGAATAATTCCTGTGGTTGATATAAGAATGGGAATGGTTCTGGTACTAGACATTCCCCACTGCCTTTTGATTTGAAGTCCAAGCTCTCGATATTTAGATATTTTTTCAGCGTATTTGTTCGTAGATTGTTGTTGTTCGGGATGGCTACGTCTATAAGTATGGCTCTCTTCTCTTTTTTCTTCACTAGAATTATGTCTGGCCTGTTATTACCAACAGTATAGCCTGTAATTGTGGTTATCCAGTATTACTTCAGCCTTATTTCATCATTATTATTATTATTAATCTAGGAAACGCCATTTTTTTATTCCTCCTAGCTATAATCCTCCCTAATCTACAAGTATATTCGAATTCCAAAGATGTCAACTCGAATGAAAAAATATTTTTCAACAATATCATTTTCGAAGACAATGTGTAAAATTTCAAACTACTCTCTGTCAGAACTACATCAAGCTCATAATTCTAAGAATTTTTTAATAATGTTTTTGTAGCAGTAATGCGAAAAAGCGACCGTCCCCAAAGAAGAAGCTGACTAGCGTCGCTGAAAGTAAAGCGACGCTAATGAATTCCTACAAGGTGCAATTTCATTTCAAGTTCCAAGAAAAGCTTGTATCATTCAGAGCTATTATGTGCTGAAGAGTCCTAACAAGGACAAAATGGTCATAAATAGGTGCTCTGTTTGATACCACTTCTTTGCATTTTGCCTTGAACGAGGACGAGATCAGCTCCGAAGTATGAGTTTGACATTGATTGATTTCAATCGATTAATATTATCACTGCTCTAATTATATTTTTCAACGACATCCATTTCTACGTCCGAACTGCATCAAGCTCATAGATCTAAAAATTTTTCGATAATATTCCTATAGCAGTAAAGCCGAACGTTCTCAAAAAAACAAGTTGGCGGCCAACGCGACATCCGTCGCCGAAAGTACAGCGACAGCGACGCTAATGAATTCCGACACGTTCAGTTTTTTATCGAAAGTTAATTTATCTATACCTGTTAGCGTATTTGAACGGTTTCGGGCGATTCGCCGAGCCCTGGCACGGTAAATAAAATACCGCAAACCCCTAAATTCAGCAATTTGCCTGAAATGATAAATCACACAGCGGCATGTTGTTCTGAACTGCTGCGTCGGTGCCTCGGGTCGCCATTTATATTTTTAACTCCGTAAAGTCGTTCGATGATTTATGTCCGTGTTGTACACGGGACCACCGCCCGAACTTTCATTCTTCCTGGGGATAATTTTTTTTTCGGCCGCATTTGAATATTTTTTCCTCGTGTTTCATGAATAAATACGAAGTTAACAAATAGAAGGCTTAATTCAGAGAGGAGGTTTTTCAATTTGATGTGGGAAATTATTAAGTGTGTTTGTGTTCGTTAATTCTATTTATTTCCACATGTGACTTTCGACGGTATATCATCATTTTTGGACGAACATTTTTTTTCGCAATCTAGCTTATTGCTTAATTTCGTATGCTGCGTTCCACTGCTGATGAAAACTCCACAGTTTAGTCAAACAAATGGCAACGGAAAATAGTGAATTTTTCAAGACAGTGTAAAACTGAATTATAAGCCTCAATCACACTCAGCCACTTCCACTGCCACTTGTACTGTCTGAAATAATTCCCGAAATACTTCTGCGACAGTATCGAAGGCAGTCAGCATTCACACTCTACTGCATCATTTCTCTCGGCAAAGAGGGACGAAGAAATTCCACAACAACCTAGTTGAACATGATCACTTACTGCCTCTCGCGCTACCGGTTCCTTGACTTCCGTACGAAAAACCTCTGATTTAGGGAGCGTAGGGCAGCGCGAGTGGCAGCGGCAGGATCAGGAGAGGTGTAATGATTACATTCTCGTGCTGCCCACTTCCTTGCTCCCCGTCGTGAGTGAAGCCAACAGATGGAAAGAAGTGTAATTATTGTTTATGGTGAAATTGTTTTGAACGATAGGTACTAAGAAACAGTTGAATGAAAAGCTGAACTTTCATTCTTCCTGGGATTAATTTTTTTTCTGCCGCATTTGAATATTTTTTCCTCGTGTTTCATGAATGAATACGAAGTTAACAAATAGAAGGTTTAATTCAGAAAGGAGGTTTTTAGATTTGATGTTGGAAATTATTAAATGTGTTTGTGTTTTTTAATTTTATTTATTTCCACATGTGACTTTCGATAGTATATCATCATTTTTGGACGAACAATTCATTTCGCAATCAAGGTTATTGCTTAATTTCGTAGGCTGCGTTCTACTGCTAATGAAAACTTGTAGCCAACCCCACTTTTTAGTGAAACTTAAGAAAACGGAAAGCAGTGAATTTTTCAAGACAGTAAATCTTTTGTATACACAATTCACTTTCTCACAAATAACGGTTTGACACATACCACTCTGTACAATTATACTTGAGGATTGAGCACAGTCCTCTATAGAAAGTACCTCAGAAATCTGTGGTTTGAGTTCGCTTCTGACAGGTAAGCTAGGAACGATATTTTCGATGATAAATCGGAATTCCTTAGTTGACCACTCTGTACCATGCACGAAAATTTAATTGAAATCAACACAAAGTCTAGACAGAAAACCAGATTTCAAGATAAAGAAAAATGACAAACAAAAATTCTTTGCGTTTAAGGAGGCTAACCTAACAAATTTTTGAAACATAGATAAATTGAAAATAGTAATCATCGAAATGAATACAATCTTTAATTTATAGGCTCACAGAACCTTCTTCATGCGGACTGGGATGATTTATTCAAGATGTTGTCAATGAGGGAAGAGACAGACCGGTTTCGGCCTTATTAGGCCTCGTCAGTGTCCCATATCCCTCAGAGACAACATCCTATTGAAAAACTTCTACATTTAAGACAACTTGTAAGACTCTAGCGAGTATTATCCTACAGATGGTGACATCTAGTAGTGAGTAGGCCGCATGAAGAAGGTTCTGTGAGCCTATAAATTGAAGATTGTATTCATTTCGATGATTACTATTTTCAATTTATCTATGTTTCAGAAAACCAGATGAAGGGAATCGAGAAAATCAGTTGGACCAATAAAAAAATCAGGAAACCAGACAGTTATCTGCATGTTATTTTGAAACCCTGGGCCTGGCTCCAAATTCGAAAATAACAGACATTTGCAAAACCATATCACGCTGTTTTCCCAGAAGTATAAACCAGAACATTTGAATCAAAAACTTTTTTTGCTTATTTGTGGTCCAGTTACCCAGTTATGCAAACAAATCTAAAAAGGATTATTACCTGAAACGTGCTTCAACCATCACAATTCAGTGAACAATTGAGTTGTTGTTGAAATATTGAATAACACGGAGGAAAATACGTCAGATATTCTCCAGGCTCCATTCAACCATTCACGAAAAACTTAATTGGAATACATACATAATCGAGACAGAAAACGAAATAAAAGGAATCGAGATATTCAGTTGGACCAATACAAAATCACGAAACCAGACAGTTATCTGCATGTTATTTTGAAGTCCTGGCCTGACTCAAGATTCAGAAATAACAGACATTTGCAAAACTATAGTAGGTACACTGTTTTCCTAGAAGTATAAAAGCAGAACATTTGAATCAAATTTCTTATTGCTGATTTGTGACCCAGTTACCCAGTTGTGTACACAAATCTAAAAAGGATTATTACCTGAAAGGTGCTTCAACCATCACAATTCAGTGAACAATTGAGTTGTTGTTGAAATATTGAATAACACGGAGGAAAATACGTCAGATATTCTCCAAGCCAAGCTCCATTCAACCATTCACGAAAAACATTGGAATACATACATAATCGAGACAGAAAACCAAATAAAAGGAATCGAGATATTCAGTTGTACCAATACAAAATCACGAAACCAGACAGTTATCTGCATGTTATTTTGAAGTCCTGGGCCTGACTCAAGATTCAAAAATAACAGACATTTGTAAAACTATAGTAGGTACACTGTTTTCCTAGAAGTATAAATGCAGAACATTTGAATCAAATTTCTTATTGCTGATTTGTGGCCCAGTTACCCAGTTATTTACACAAATCTAAAAAGGATTATTACCTGAAAGGTGCTTCAACCATCACAATTCAGTGAACAATTGTGTTGTTATTGAAATATTGAATAACACAGAGGAAAATATATCAGATATTCTCCAGGCTCCATTCTGCCATTCACGAAAAACTTAATTTGAATACATACATAATCGAGACAGAAAACCAAATAAAAGGAATCGAGATATTCAGTTGGACCAATACAAAATCACGAAACCAGACAATTATATGCATGTTATTTTGAAGTCCTGGGCCTGACTCAAGATTCAAAAATACCAGACATTTGCAAAACTATAGTAGGTACACTGTTTTCCTAGAAGTATAAACGCAGAACATTTGAATCAAATTTCTTATTGCTGATTTGTGGTCCATTCATCCAGTTATGTACACAAATCTAAAAGGATTATTACCTGGAAGGTGCTTCAACCATTACAATTCAGTGAACAATTGTGTTGTTATTGAAATATTGGAAAACACAGACGAAAATATGTCAGATATTCTCCAGGCTCCATTCTACCATTCACGAAAAACTTAATTGGAATACGTACATAATCGAGACAGAAAACCAAATAAAAGGAATCGAGATATTCAGTTGGACCAATACAAAATCACGAAATCAGACAGTTATCTGCGTGTTATTTTGAAGCCCTGAGTCTGGCTCAAACTTCGAAAATAACAGATATTTACGAAACTATAGTACAGTGTTTTCCAAGAAGTATAAACGTACTACATTTGAATCAAATTTCTTATTGCTGATTTGTGGTCCATTCACCCAGTTATGTACACAAGTCTAAAAAGGATTATTACCTGGAAGGTGCTTCAACCATTACAATTCAGTGAACAATTGTGTTGTTATTGAAATATTGAATAACACAGAGAAAAATATGTCAGATATTCTCCAGGCTCCATTCTACCATTCACGAAAAACTTAATTGGAATACATACATAATCGAGACAGAAAACCTAATAAAAGGAATCGAGATATTCAGTTGGACCAATACAAAATCACGAAAGCAGACAGTTATCTGCATGATATTTTGAAGTCCTAGGCCTGACTCAAAATTCAAAAATAACAGACATTTGCAAAACTATAGTAGGTACACTGTTTTCCTAGAAGTATAAACGCAGAACATTTGAATCAAATTTCTTATTGCTGATTTGTGGCCCAGTTACCCAGTTATGTACACAAATCTAAAAAGGATTATTACCTGAAAGGTGCTTCAACCATCACATTTCAGTGAACAATTAAGTTGTTGTTGAAATATTGAATAACACGGAGGAAAATATGTCAGATATTCTCCAAGCCAAGCTCCATTCAACCATTCACAAAAAACTTAATTGGAATACATACATAATCGAGACAGAAAACCAAATAAAAGGAATCGAGATATTCAGTTGGACCAATACAAAATCACGAAACCAGACAGTTATCTGCATGTTATTATAAAGTACGGTGTTGGCACGACTACCAGCACGGTTCTCGACGAACACTTACATCAATACGGCAAATATAAAAATACCCCTTGGGAGGTAATTATAGTCACGGTGGCGACAACGTTTATGCTGAATAAATAATGGGGAGTTATTTATTCTCCATCTTGATATCAAGGGATTCGTTATGTATAACCAACCCCTTAATGAAATATCGATGGCAAGCATTATATGGTAACGAGAAACGCGGGGTTTGAATTTCAGTTGACTATTTGCGATTTTGATCGAGTAGAAAATGTATTCTGAATGAGACTATCTACAGGGTGACTGGTGACGTAAGGGACAACGGCTAACTGGAGATAGAGGACCTCAAACTGAATGAGGATTGGGGGTTTAAATGTCCCATAAGGCTATTAGTTTCATGGATACAGGGTGTTTTTTGCAAAAGTGCTAAAACTATAAACTCCCATATCTTCGTCAATATGGCAAATTTTTCGCTGATATTTGGCAAGCTTCTTAATATACATATTCTCCATCAGATCGACAAGAGAAAATTCCCAAAAATTGCAGGTCCGTATTCAAAAATTTCAATTTCCGTGTCAGGTTAGAAATATCACTCGGTATATGAGATAAAAAAAATTGATTTGGAAAATTGAAATCTTCAAGAAACACTGAGTAAAAATCTGTTTTTAGTTTGAATGGCACAAATTTTTTATAGTTTTTATGATATGTTGAAAGTCGAATATTACAATTTATTCATATTGAATTCAAGAAACATACTATTCCTGATAGAAAAAACACTGAATTTGAGATGCTTAAATAATCCTGACGCATTTTGAATATTCCTTCACATCTTGAACTCCTTTTTTATTAATTTTTCATCAATATTATAAGAAAAATTAAAAAAACAAAGAGAGGAACAGTAGCACATTTGATTCATAAAAAAACAACTAAACAAATGCTCGATATGCGAGAGCCATTCCCCTCACACATTTAATGACTCTTTTGAACAATTGAAGTACTTTTCATATCCACAAGATGAAAAATTTTACTCTTGATAAAGCAGAAACACTGGATTTCAGCTCGAGAAAAGTTTGACTTTCTTCTCAGAACCCCTGAACAATCATCCATCTGGTACTTATGTTTTCAACAAAATTTATTCTTCAATGAAATAATGTATGAATTTTGAGGACTTATTTTCCTCTAATATGTACTTAGGTGTAGCAACTTTATCTTCTTTTGAGAAGCATATGAATTTCTTTAATGCAAACAGAATATTAGGGAAACAAGTGATTTTTTAGAATAAGAGGTTTATCATTCATTATACGAGGCATGTTTTTTAAGTAAGTACCGTTTTGCGATTCCGCCGCCGTAGCGCTACGGTCGGCGTTCCGCGCATGCGCACTGGTTACCTACATCCCTTGTCTACGCATCGACGCCATTACAGTCTGATCTTTCATTGTATACGTTGTTTACTGAGTGTTTAAGATGCCTCCGTTAATCGTGAGTCCCGCTGATTGTTAAGTACGGGCTGTTATACGATTTTTGGGACAGAAAAGGAGTATTGCTAGTGGAGTTTCTGCCTCGTAATGAGACAATCAATGCAGAGTCTTATTGTAAGACTTTCCAAAACAAAAGACGTGGCAAGTTGAGTAAGGGTATCGTTTTGCTGCATGACAATGCCCGTCCACAGGTGGCTAATCGGACTAAAGATCTCCTCAAATCTTTTAAATGGGAAACTCTAGATCATCCTCCATACAGCCCTGATCTGGCACCCAGCGACTACTATTTGTTCCTGCACTTGAAGAAACACCTGGGCGATTAGCGTCTCCAAGACGATAATGAAGTCAAAACGTTTGTGACTAAGTGGCTAACAAGTCAGGCGGCAGAATTTCATGAGGAGGTATCCAAAAACTGGTGCCACGTTATGACAAGTGCGTCAATATTCACGGAAATTATGTTGAAAAGTAGATTAAGATGCAGGCTTTCATGTAAAAATAAAATTATGGCGATATCTTTACACGTCTTTTTTTCATTCCAAAACGGTACTTACTTAAAAAACATGCCTCGTAAATAAAATACATCCTACTACACTGCCGTCCTAAGAACAGATGCCGTATCTACAGACGCCATCAAAACGAGATAATCGAGCTCAAAGTTTTTTCTATAGCCCTCACTCCGTTTTGGTTGGAACAAAAAAGTAAATATGTTTTTTCGTTTAGGATGCCTATAAAAATATATTGAGGCCGAAAGAAATTAAATACCAACAGACTTCCATGAAAAAAATTACATACGGCATTTTATGCTAAACTTTTAGGTGGGCTATACAAGACAAGAATGCCGTATGTGTAAGAATTTTCTTCTGGACTGACTAATATTTCGTATCAAATTGGTCAATTTCTGATTAATAATTCAAAGAGGTCAATAAAAATCCATCCTCAGGTATCACTTCGGCATTCTGCTTATCATCAAAGGCTTCCACCAAATTCTGATTATTGTCGGTATCGTGCTCACAGAGAGCCATCGAAAATAGTTATATTTTATTGAGTGCGTCAAATTCACCTAAATGTGCCATAAAACCACGAATTTTATACGCACGAAATACAAACAACATTTTTTGCAAAACTGCGAATGTGAATTTTCATCGTTTGAAATAAAATTATTGAAAATAATGCTTCACATACAATATGTCTATGCAATCAGTGATCTTTCTGTGTCGTTATTATGAAAACCAATTATTTTGTCGATGAAAAAAAGTGAATTCTTTTTTTAACGGTGAAAAAAGCCATTCACGCATCCATAGTGATGAAGAAAAGTAAAGTTTTTTGACAGTTGTACAAATTTTTTTTTCGGTCTACTTAACATATTTGTTCCTAAAAATATGTAAGTGTGAATAATTGCTTTCTTGCTGATGTTATTTTACACAAACATAAATAAGATATTCTGAAAATATACACGTTCATTCTTCAGAAAAACTCACACAACTGAATGCGAATTCGTAGTGCTCCTCGAAAATATGGAGCGTTTTCTTAGAATGAATGCCGTATCTAACATGTCCCAGCTGAAAAAGCCGTATATGCATATACGCGGAAGTATATACGGCATTTGTGTTTAGTATAACGCACGTACGGCATATTTTGTTAGGATACATTACAACTTTTACACATACGGCTGAAGAAAAGATTAGGTTTTAGATAAATTAAGCAAGTATCCGGCATTTATGCTTGGTAAAAAGGTAAATTAGTCTGTCACGAACCCAATGAGACAAAAATCTCGAAAAAAAATTTTTTTAGATACGGCATCTGTTCTTAGGACGGCAGTACACAGAGTAGGCTTATTTCAAAAATGACGTTTATATTCATACATCCATTGATTGTGAATTATTGGGAATTGTGTCGTTTGTTTATCTACTGAAAAATCCCTTCAATATTCACGAATGAAGATTATGTGGAAGATACTTGTTTTTGGATTGCGCAAAATGAACGGATATAATATTTGGTCTCAGAATAATCCTCATCTCAAAAGAGAAAGAAATCATTAGAGTTCAAGAGAGCCAATACATGCGTTGAAGCAAATGGCTCTGATTTCGAGCATTTGCTTAGTTGTTTTCTCATGAATCATTGCATTATTTAATAGAAGAATAAATTTTGTTGAAAGAATATAAGTATCAGATGGATTATTGTTCGTGTGTTCTGAGAAGAAAGTCCAACTTTTCTCGAGCTGAAATCTAGTGTTACTGTTCTATCAAGAGTAATTTTTCATCTTGTGGATATGAAACGTACTTCAATTGTTCAAAAGAGCCAATAAGTGTGTGAGGGAAATGGCTCTCGCATATCAAGCATTTGTTTATTTGATTTTTTTATGAACCATATGTGCTACTGTTAATCTTTTTGTGTTTGTATTGTTTTTTGAGTTTTTCTTATAATATCGATAAAAAATTTAATGAAAAAGTATTTCAAGATGTGAAGGAATATTCAAAATGCGTCAGGATTATTTAAGCATCTCAATTCAGTGTTTTTTTATTTCAGGAATTGTGTGTTTCTTGAATTCAATATGAAAAAATTGTAATATTAGACTTTCAACATATCATAAAAACTTTTGTGCCATTAAAACTAAAAACAGATTTTCACTCAGTGTTTTTTGCAGATTCCAATTTCCCAATTAAATTTTTTTTATTTCATATACCGAGTGATATTTCTCACCTGACACGGAAATTGAAATTTTTGAATACGGACCTGCAATTTTTGGGAATTTTCTCTTGTCGATCTGATGGAGAATATGTATATTAAGAAGCTTGCCAAATATCAGCGAAAAATTTGCCATATTGACGAAGATATGGGAGTTTATAGTTTTAGCACTTTTGCAAAAAACACCCTGTATCTCTGAAACTAATAGCCTTATGGGACATTTAAACCCCAATCCTCATTCAGTTTGAGGTCCTCTATCTCCAGTTAGCCGTTGTCCCTTACGTAACCAGTCACCCTGTATATATAGTAGCTTAGAATCTTAATTATGCAGCATTATGAGTTCTAGGAAAAATGTTGTTACTCTTTAGATGAGGCATCGTTAGATTTGGAAGATTTGTTTGTAGCAAGTAAAGGGTTTTCCAATAAGAGGTGTTATTTTGAATAGCCCGCTATTTCAGTAGCTGTCACGTTTGAAGCTGTCATTTTTTGACCTTAGACAAGTAGAAACTACGCCATTAATAAAAATGGAACTATACACGCTTCAAAAACGGATTGAAATTATTGAGCTTCACTATAAAAATGCTCAAAATTCGGCAGAGACGGTTCGTAAAACTCTAACATTTTTGGGTCGTCGTGAAGCACCCCGTCGGACCGCAATAAAGAAATTGGTGAAAAAATTCGAGCTGTTGGAACAAGTTAGTGTTGTGAAGAATAAAACGTGCACGTTGCTCAAGAGCAGCCGAGAATATTGCTGCTGTAGCCGAAAGTGTTGAAGAAAAGCCAGGTTGGTCCATTCCTCATCGTTCCTTAAAATAAGGCATTATATAAACGTCATTACACCGTATTCTGCATAAAGATTTGGGTCTTAAGGCTTATAAAGTTCAGTTAACACAAGAACTCAAGCCGGTCGATCATCAACAACGTCGTGTCTATGCTGATTGGGTCGTCTTTTGCAGGAAAAGTTTCCGGACCGTGTTATTTCTCGAATAGGTGATCACAATTTGACAATTGGCCACCGAGATCTTGTGACTTTACACCTTGCGACTTCTTCCTGTGGCCTCGTGAAAGAGAAGGTCTACGCCAATAGCCCAGTGTCGATTCAAGATCTCAGAGATGGAATTCGGGAGGCTATCGAGGACATAGGGCAGCTACTTTGCGATTTGGTAATGGAAAATTTCATTAAAAGGATATGGTCCTGTGAGCGTGGTCGTGGTGGTCATTTGCCTGATCTTGTTTTCCACTATTAACGGCATAGCTTCTTCTCTATAATAAAATAAACATCCGATCATTAATATTGAAAAATTGTATTTTTCTTTGAATATCAAAATAGCACCTCTTTTGGGAAAACCCTTCATAATATCGCAGTTGTTTTATGGTGTTTATTACAATCAATTTGTAGGTTTATCACTACCTGTATCTTTATGAATCAAGCGAAAGCAGCAGAGTGAATAATTCTATGGTTGTGCATATTTTCGAAAGCGCATATGGGTGCATTTATACAGGCATAGTTTTTGCTTGAAAAAACTGCTGCTTCTGAAACTTTCAAGTGTAGAGGCTGCTGTCTGCTTTTCACAATTCTGAGTAACTCCCTATTCAATATACAGGGTGTATCTGATTAACACAGACAAATTCCCATCTTTGAGTGAAAATCGAACATAGAGATGCCTTCACGCATTTGTTGACCTAGGCAAGTAGAATCTGTTTATGAACGCAAACAACATTCGGCATTGCGAACTTGTGTCGTAACTTTATTCCGTAAAGGGATAATTGATCTATGGTTCTCCTACTATGGTACTTACAGCTAGAGTTTGCTATGGAAAATTCTGCCAGTTCGATGCGTCGTGTTCACATTTCATTTTAATGATTTGGTGGCAGTTTATTTGTGCTTAAATTACTCCGGTAATAACAGCTAGGGAAAAATCCACAAAATGTTGTATCTTATGTATTAATAAATTGTAGAAATGAAAGTCTAACTTTCCATCACACTTTAGCGCTTGGCTTATTATAGTGCAGTACTATTCACATGTTTAAAGTGAAATACATAACATTTTAAAGTCACGTTCTTCTTCAAATACGCGTTAACATGTTTCATTTTTCTGATGAACTTCCAATCAGCAATTCCCCATATTTTTCGAAGATTTCCTCACAAATGATCCTCATGCTTTGGACTTGTAATTAAGTATAATTTGTCGGAGCAATATAAACCCTGCCTCTCAGATTACCATGAGAAATTCCCCCTCTAACAAGCTGCAATCCAAACGAGGTCCCATATCAGATTTATTCCTGTTGGAACTATGTAATTGTAAAACAAGATCATCCACGTTCCTCGTTAGATAAACAAACAAGTCAGGTAGATAAAATCATCCGATTCCACCTGCGTAAAACTGCGAACGCTCGGTCCCCCGAAGACCACTTACCGTATTCTCGACAAGTGATCTTTCAAAGCGAATATGAACTTCATTGCACCATTTCCTCTTTCCCTTGCAAAAAAGTTCACCCCGCAATGAAGTTCGTATTCGCTTCGAAAGATCACTTGTCGAGAATACGGCACCAGGATACAACAACGCGAGCGGTTCACATAAAATATCTTGAACCAGTGGAGACTTGTAATTCACCCTTTACAGTTCAGCACCAAACTCTACTAAATCTTCTCGGCTTTGGGAACCTTGTCAAACTAAAGAGTTGTTGGTTAACTGGTAGTTGATAGTACCTTTTCCACTTCTTTTTTATCTCCATTCTGAAACATCTTTTAAAACTAAAACCTGTTACTTCATTCGAAAATTTATATGATTGCCTTGTTTTATGGTGCCATCATTCTTCAGTTCGTTTCAAACTTGTTTTGTTTGGTTCTATAGCTATTAGTTCATTAATGTTTCATTCTTCAGTTTTTAATATTCTCAAAAACGATTTCACCTTCAATAACAAAATTAATTATGTTTTAATATGCTGGTTTTCGTTTACGACCATTGGTCTTCAACTTTGTAGCTATAGTCAACTGCTCTAGATTGAAGAAGGTATCGGTTACTTCCCTAGTATTTTATGTATGTAAGAAGATGTAAATCTCGATAAGGACAAAAACACTGACCAGGATATGGAAAATTCATGTTTCAAATCGGAATATGTCGCGGTGAATCGACACCTAAACATTAATAACACATAGATGAAAGATACAACTTCACAATTCTAGTTCTGCATTTCGGACGAACATTTCATCATCATTCAGAAAGTATAAGAGCCAGGTATTCTCCGTATTTAGTCCCACCTCTTTCTATATCAAATAAAAATTGGGAGCTACACGTGTTTGAGAAAATTCACATCAGCTATTGTCCAAATTTTCTGAAGATTTCCTCACCAACATTAGTGATACTCATGCTTCGGATCGGGGTATGATTTGTCGGAGCAATATAAACCCTGCTTCTCAGATTACCATGAGAAATTCACCCTCTAACAAGCTGCAATCCAAACGAGGTCCCGTATCAGATTTATTCCTGCTGGAACTAATTGTAAAACAAGATCATCCACGTTCCTCGTTAGATAAACAAACAAGTCAGGTAGATAAAATCATCCGATTCACCTGCGTAAAACTTTGGACGCTCGGTCCCTCGAAGAGCAGGCCACAACAACGCGAGCGGTTTACATAAAATATCTTGAACCAGTGGAGACTTGTAATTTCACCTTTACAGTTCCGCACCAAACTCTACTAAATCTTCTCGGCTTTGGGAAACTTGTTAAACTAAAGAGTTGTGGTTAACTGGTAGTTAATTCCAGCAGTGTATAATTATGAGATTACATTTATTTCGTGTATTACGGGCTGCCTGTTGATTAGCTAGCACCAGTGTGTTCTATTGAGAGTTATGAGGGCGATTTACGCCTTGTGGCGAGGGTCCCAACATAATAAATTCGTCGTTTCAGCCATTAAATTAGGGTTTATGTGGTGTGGATGGAGAGGTCCTTTTTACGGATATAACAAGCATTCGTCCCGACAAATCGACGACTCAATTTGATATTATTGTTTCAAGGGTCCCTCAGAAATCGTCAAGTGCGAATATATCGTGTTCCGAGTTTGGGAGATTGTGTTCTGGTTAATTGCTACCATTTCCGAGTAATACTGGGTGGTCAACTTATGAATTCCGATTTGAAAGCGCTCTAAAATTGTTTTGAATAGGAATAGAGAAGTGGAGTTGGTCTTAAATGAAGGAGGGGTTCATGGAAATTCAGTCGCCATGGTCCGCTCGACGGTTAAAGAGCGTTTGTTCTGTGTTCGCGCTCATTACCAAAATCAAAATTCGACAATAATTTTTTCTCTGAGTAAGTCCATTTTCATCTCAACGGCCATGTAATCCTACAAAATTGCCGATATTGGTCTTGAAAAAACCCCAAAGAGAAACATGAAACTCAATTGCATAGTCTGAAGGTTACAGTTTGGCGTGCAATACACGCACAAGGCATTATTGGCCCGTACTTTTCAAACACGGACGCAACCGAGCAGTGACAGGAATCTGATAATTATGTGAACATTTTTTTTAACCAGCCTTTCAAGACTTTCATGGATACAATCAGGACACATGGTTTCAGCAAGAAGGGGCCACTTGCCACACTTCAAATTGGTTTTATCTGTTATTCAGGCGTTTTTTCCTTAAAATGGCCCTCCATGGCCCCCCAGAAGCCCGGACTTGACACCTTGCGACTTTTACTTATGGGGATACCTCAAAAGTGTAGTCAACGGCAACAACCCCCGCACTTTTATTGCGTTGAAGGAAAATATCCGGCAGGAAATTTAAGCCATCGGTCTAGAAACTTTGCGACGTGTTTTTCTAAATTTGGGGGTTCGACTCGAAGAGTGCCAGCAGAAAAACGGTGAACATTTGGACAGCGTAATTTTCAAGAAATGAATTTCCGAAAAGTTCAACGTTATTCTCTTTATCTGAATGAATGTATGAATTTATTTTCAGTAACTGATGATTTTCTTTTTCTTTTCAGGTAAATAGAAGAACATTTCGAAGTACCTATCTCGTAACTGATAAATGTTGGGAGGAATGTTTTTTCAACTAGCAGTACAAAGTGTTTTGCCAGGTATGTCATTCAAATTTTTCTGTGTAAGAAGACGTTTTTTAACTAATGACCCCAATGTGCTTTATTAGATCGCTCCCCTTCCCCAAATGGATCTCGACCACCGAAAATTTTAGGGTAAAATAATTACAACGGACAAAAATTTAATTTTACCCAATTTCTGAATGGAGTTTTGATTGCGAGCTACTCAATTCATTCAATTTAAAATTGTCCAAATTGAATTTGACCTCGTATTCAACATCAGTGAGTCAAACCCTATAGTTTGAGGCCATTTTCGGCGCAAAATACGAAAATAACGAACATTGGGCAAAACGATGTAGCACTCGTTCAAGTAGAACGAGCGCTAAAAAAAACACACGAAATCAAAAATTGTTGAATTCCGGCAAATAATAAAGTTTAAACATCTCTTCCTGTATAATAGGAAAGCAAAAAAAGGTTCCCCGAAATTGCTCGAACATAATCGTTTCGAAACATATCAAGAAGCATCCTGAAATCGTCACTGTAATATTCCTGGGGGAATAAAAAAATGCGACTCCAAGCGCACAGATCCTCAAAGGATTTACACCTGGGTCACACTCGAATATGCACAGCCTGTATATCAGCTTGCTCATACTGCTGCTTTCCGCTTTATTTTGTTACCAAACGTTTTATTTGATTGAATTCAATCCAACAATAACATATCAACAAAGAAACACAAAATCAGAAATCGTTGAATTCCGGCAAATAATAAACTGTAACCATTTCTTCCTGTATATTAGGAAACCAAAAACAGGTTCCCCGAAAATGCTAGAACATAATCGTTTCGAAATAAATCAGGAAGCAGCCCGAACTCGTCACCGTAATATTCCTGAGGGAATAGAGAAATGCTACTCCTAGCGGGCAGATCCTCAAAGAATTTAGACCTGGACCACACTCGAATATGCACAGCCTGTATATTCGATTGCTCATACTGCTGCTTTCCGCTTTATTTTGTCACCCAACATTTTATTTGATTGATCCCAATCCAACAATAACATATCAACAAAGAAACACAAAAACAGAAATCTTTCAATTCCGGCAAATAATAAACTTTAACCATCTCTTCTGTTTATTAGGAAACCAAAAACAGGTTCTCTGAAATTGCTCGAACATAATCGTTTCGAAACAAATCAAGAAGCAGCCCGAAATCGTCACCGTAATATTCTTGAGGGAATAAAGAAATGCGACTCCAAGCGAGCAGATCCTCAAAGGATTTATACCTGGATCACACTCGAATATTCACAGCCTGTATATTCGTTTGCTCATACTGCTGAGTAATTTGATTGATCTCAATCCAACAATAACATATCAACAAACAAACACAAAATCAGAAATTGTTCAATTCCAGCAAATAATAAACTATAACCATCTCTTCCTGTATATTAAGAAACCAAAAACAGGTTCTCTGAAATTGCTCGAACATAATCGTTTCGAAACAAATCAAGAAGCAGCCCGAAATCGTCACCGTAATATTCCTGAGGGAATAAAGAAATGCGACTCCAAGCGAGCAGATCCTCAAAGGATTTATACCTGGATCACACTCGAATATTCACAGCCTGTATATTCGTTTGCTCATACTGCTGAGTAATTTGATTGATCTCAATCCAACAATAACATATCAACAAACAAACACAAAATCAGAAATTGTTCAATTCCAGCAAATCATAAACTATAACCATCTCTTCCTGTATATTAAGAAACCAAAAACAGGTTCTCTGAAATTGCTCGAACATAATCGTTTCGAAACAAATCAAGAAGCAGCCCGAAATCGTCACCGTAATATTCCTGAGGGAATAAAGAAATGCGACTCCAAGCGAGCAGATCCTCAAAGGATTTAGACCTGGATCACACTCGAAGGGACAGGAGTGCTAATGTTATTAGTTTCTACATGAAGGATAAAATAATGGAAAGCCCTTTTCCTGACCAAGATAAAGTGAAGATTGCTGTCGTATTAGCAGTTCAATGAGCCGAATAGGTGGGAAGGTCCTTTCTGAGTAGAAAAGCTTGTCTGTTGGGAAAAATCGTCCTCTGATCCTGATCCGAATCGACAGTTTTGTCGGCAACCTTTGCGACCGAATAAATTTGGCGATTTTGTATATGCGAACTTGGATAATGGGGTCTCTAGATGTATTTGGCAGCTCATTTTGCTGGTGGTTCAATGCTGTGGTATTTTCTTTCAATATTAATATGTCAACGATTTATAGCTAAGAAACTCTTGTATCTATTTGATACTTTTATACTCAGCCAACTGACTTTGATAACTTGCAGCAGCATATTATTATCGGCGAAAAACATATCAAAAAATTCAAGAAAGCCCTGAGCAGGTGCTTTGTATAGAACTTGAGATTGAAAATAAATATACAGGGTGTCAAGGAAAAAGTCCATGCATAGTGCCACGCGATAGAGGGCCATGAAAATATGAAAAAAGGTCCAATGAATAATTTCTGAAACTGCTTCCTTTAAGAAATACAGGTTGAGTATATTTTTATTTCGTTTTTTTAAAACAAAGAGGTAAAAATTGAACAAAATATGATATGCGAGGGTTTTGTATGATGCGGTTTGCAATATCCTATCAGTTTTTAGATTACTAATAGAGGGCGCCACATACAGGTCACGTTGCTCGGATGACTGAAAACCGCCTACCAAAATGCGTCCTATATGGAGAATTGGAGAGCGGTCGACGTAAGCAAGGAGTAGGACAGTTGAAGCGCTACAAAGATGTGCTGCACTCGGACTTAAAGGCTCTAAATATTAAAACCATTTGGGAAGAAACTGCCCAAGATCGCACCGCATGGAGAAGGACCGTTTCCCTGT
The DNA here is from genome assembly GCA_013421045.1 of Propylea japonica. Lineage (NCBI taxonomy): Eukaryota > Metazoa > Arthropoda > Insecta > Coleoptera > Coccinellidae > Propylea > Propylea japonica. The sequence continues at coordinate 76,279,257 of CM024243.1, forward strand.
TTAACGATAACCAACCAAACAGGCCACGTCGAAATCTCTCTGGAGAAAACTACCTGTGTGTGGAGTGTGGAAGAAATATATTTTCAAGAATTGGCCTGTTCAGCCACATGCGCAGTCACAGAAGCCAATAACATCCACAATTTAATATTTCCGAATCAGTCTCAATCCTATTGATTGGGTTTATTGTGTAGTTAAGTTAGGCTAATTGAGTAGATTATGTTTATCTTTTTGTTTATATATTCGGCAACCAAATAAACCCATACAGTGTGTTTGGTCATGACTTAAGTCTTGTTCGCACTACGCTAGTAGTTTAGTCGAGGAGCTAAAAATTTAGTTACTAAACGTGTGTGAACACCAAGAATTTAGTTGGGTAGATTAGTGTGTAGTTTAGTCGAGTCGATCCATTTGGTTCTATTTTATCGGGCGAGTAGAGTACCCCACCACGCGATACTCTTCACTCGCTCACGGACTAGATAGGTCCGAACCGATCAGTTTATTCAGTTGATTCGAGTTCATTAGTAATATCATTTGCCGCGGTGATGTCGTTTCGCTGGGCGGAAGAAATCACGTCAGAGTTCGTGCGTTGCGAGTTGTTCATCGTACAAAGCGCTACTCACTTGTGAACTTTACTCGACAAAGTGAGAACGATTGGATGGAGAGTAGCTACTAAATTTCTAGCGGCTAGACTAAACTACTAGCGTAGTGCGAACAAGGCTTTAGCGATAATTTAAGAGCATCAAATATACCTAATATTATCGACAAAAATTCCCGAATTTGGAGGTTTACCCCCTTAGTTTTGGATTAGCCCCTATTTCAAATTCACTTTTTTTTTCGTTGACCCTTCCAAATAATATCGATTTCTTTGGACATAAAAGTCCTACAGAAGTGAAAAAAATGTTTTTTGAAAAATGATACTACTGCCTTTCATTGGAGTTTAACAATATAAAAACATTTAACTTGAAAATGCCATAAAAAAATTATTTAAAAAAGATTTAGTGAGAATATGTACTGATTTTCTCAGTAAATCCGCAATAGTACAAGAAGTAGCACATTGGAGTATAATTTTTTTTCAATGATTCAAGATGCAAGGATATTAGCTACAAAACCACACTTACATCATTTCTGTAAGTTACATAATCTGAGAGTTATTGTTGTTCGAACATAATGACTACGCGAGCAGAAGACACAACACAGGTCGTCATGAATGCCACTGCCTGTATACAGAGCAGAGGCGGTCATTTTGAGCACTTTTAATGAATTATTTGTTTGTTTGATCATTAAAAATGATCGAAAATACAGTACTGATGTTTTTTTATTTCATCAATGTTCTTAAGGGTCATGTTCGAACAGCAATTACTTTCTAAATATGTAACTTATAGAAATTACGTTGATCTCGTTTTGTAGCTAATATCCGTGCGTGTTAGCTCATTGAGAAAAAATTATACTTCAATGTGCTAGTTCTTGTATTATTGCGAATTTACTAAGAATATCACTAAATTTTTTCACTAAAATTTTTTTAAAGAATTTTTTTATAACATTTATAACTTATTATTTTCATATTGTTCCACTTCAATAAGAAGCGGTAGCATCATCTTTCAAAAACATTTTTTCCACATCTGTAGGACCTTTATATCCAAAGATATCGATATTATTAGGAAGGGTTAACTAAAATAAGAAAGTAAATTTAAAAAGAGAGCTTCTCCAAAACTGAGGGGGTAAACTCTCCAATATGGGTGTTTTTGTCGATTAAATTATGTATATTTGATGCCCTTAAATCATCGCTAAGTCATGACCAAACACACTGTATGCTTCTGCTTCTGGACAATTTGCATGCATCATAACTTTTCGATGCGTTTTTACCGGAAACCGTTGATCTAGCGCCTAGCAGCTTCAACAAAGTATACCTTTCACTAGTCCAGAATAACATACAGAGTAAAGCAAAAAAGTAAGGGTTGATTTAAATGTGGAAGAATCCTGTATGGGACACCCACTGTTAGTAATCTAAAAACTATATTATATATTTGCATTCTGCCTCATACAAACCCCCGCATATCACATTTGTTCAATTCTCACTCTTTGTCCAAAAATATTAAAAAAACCAAATAAAAAAAATAAACTTAAACACCCTGTATTTCTTAAAGAAAGCAGTTTCGGTACTTTTTTAATATTTCAATGGTTTTAATAAAGTAACTAGCTGGCCGGCTAACGTTGTTAGCCATTATTTGTAGAAATTACTTTTCTAATTTTCTGGTTTGATGTTCTGCCTCTGTCGATTACGATTTTGCGCCCTTCTTTTTCGTTTGTTTCTTTCCATTTCTTGCCTCTTTCGATTGAAATGAACGTAGCTGCGCCATGTAACACTATCTGTATTTTTCTGTTGGATTTGTTCGCCTGATCTTTTTGCTCTTCTATCTTGCAAGACTCTGGAATGGTTTGTTTAATGACTCAAATTTGTTCCTCTGTCTTGCTGGCATTTTGACTGTACTAATAAATCAATACTACTTTATCTACGATTGCTTCCGTACTTTACTTTATCTACGGAGAATTTTGAATTTCAAATTTGACGATAGTTATTCAAAGGACATTCATCGTAGCGCACTATATCATGGCCAACGTTGTGGTTTTCTGTGACCGAGAATGAATTTTCATCACGTTTCAAACCTTCCCTAGACCTCCACGAACATTTCAAGACCAAGATAAGATAAATCCGTTCAGCGGTTCTCGAGTTTTTGCAATACTAACAAACAGCAATTGATTTTAATATAGGTATAGAAAAAAAGATAATTATCAATTGATTATAGTTACATATGAAATCCTAATAATTGAATATCTATATCGAAAACTATTAAGATAGATCAATCTAGATTATTTCGTTCCATAAATAAATATCGGAAACGTTCAAATAGATAATCATTTTCGACATTCGGTACACACATTAATGGATAGTAGCGTGGGTTTACAAGAAATTTAATACTAGAGATCATTTATCCCCATTTATTCAATGGATCATAAGTGCGGTTTTCAGGGAAGTTTAACGTGATATACACGACATGCATCCTTATACATTTTGACGTTACGTGGTGACATATTGTGTAATATGTAATATGAGTCTTTGCTGAATGTTTTTTGTGGTGATATATAATATTTTCATGAAGGATTTCGGAGAGATTGATAGATCTTATATACTTAACGTCACGGAGTAAATATATGAATATAAATCGATAAACGGTGGGAAAAAAGAAAAACTTCACTTCAATAGATTCTTAGCTTTGCTTTCATTTGCCGGAATAATTTCCGAAATCACTTCAGTTGGAAGTGAAGTGATTTCGACAAATATAACATGATTTTTTCGTATGACAATCAACGGAACGATGAGGTTTGAAATCAGAGTACCAAATCAGATTATCGACGATAGTTCGGAAGGAAATTCTAAACGTAATATCAATAATTCATTACTAGCAATAAAAACCGAGGATAATAATTAACGTTCTGTTATGTTCAGAAGTAAATTGTGATATTCACCTAAATGTAAATTATGTTATGTTATTGTTATGATGAACTAAAGTGATTGTGGAAATTAAACTGATTTTGTCAGAAGAAACATCAGTTGGATTGGAAGTGATGCACATCAGTTCCAAATCACAACTTTGTCAAATAGAATGCGCATCAACTGATTTTGCATCAGTTTTGAAGTGATTCCTCAAATAGAAAGGGCATTTTGTGGATTATGAAGAGGGTTAATGCAACCCTCTTCATAGATCATCATAGATCACCCTGTGATCTATTGTATCCGTAAGAGTTTTTTTTCGCAACTGTTACTGTACAGCTTACCTCCAGAGGTGTAATGAACTCTTATATCTGCGCTTCTTCCAAAATTCCCTTCTTCCAAAACATTATTTGCGCAGGCTCGCAATGCCGAGGCATTCTATAACCGACTGAAGTTACACTCGACCGTTCCCGGAAGATTCCTCCAGAGCACTTTCTTATAGATGCATTTGCTATTTCAAGTCTGATTCGATTGAAACTTTTTCCATTGTAGGCCTGTTTTACCTTGATCAATCTCCTTTTTTGATTTCCAAGAAAAACAAAATCTGCTAGTTTATCCTAACTTTACACCACCCCTGATATGTTCCACTTGTTTCACCCAGGTGATTCTCATTTCATCATCAAGACCAATTTGCTTCTGACAAATAAGTGCAAAGATTCTCGCAGCAGCACTTCACTTTAATCAAACATTTTTTAATTATTTATGTTTCAGAGACTGGGAGTGAAAACATATAAAGTTTTTAAGAAATGCAGAATCCTCCCAGAATATTTCAATCGATATATGGAGACACATCTTCACTTGATAATTAAATTTTATATTTATAACAATAGCTCAAGTTTTGTTAAGATACAGGTTTTTTAGTAAAACATAAAATTTCGCTAGGGGCTTCAACAGAACTTCTACAAATTTTACCTCAAATTCTGTCCTAATGAAAATAAATGAAAACTAAGTCTACAATATAACGTGGTTTTCCGCCCAGACGCGGATAGTAGGTGCAATTATTCGTTTCTGCATATCCTCATTAAGGTTTTGAATCAATTAATCATCACTAGGCTGCTGCAAACTTCAGGAGTTGGTACGGGAGATCGAATTTTCCTCCCAAGAGCATCCAAACATGTCCAGTTGGGTCAATTCTTGGCTTAGAGCAGGCCTGTTGAATTTTGGATATCAGCCTTCGCTAGATACTAGCGGTCGGGCATTATAAGCATTAGCAGGAAATCGTTTCCATAAACGGTGCATACGAAACAACATGTCGCGCTAAAACTTCTCTTTTTTATGTTTTCACTAAGTTTTCATTTTATTTTCATAACGTTTGGATTTAAGATTGAATCTGTGAAAGTACCTTCATAGCCATGGCGAAATTGTTGCTCTGAAAGCCTGTATCGGCTGTATCTTCAACAAAAATGAACTATTGTTATAAATGAAGAATTAAAATTGTCAGAGAGGATGTGTCTTGATGATGAAATATGAAATCCTACAGTGGAACAACAAACTTAGGGTAGAAAACTGATTTTGTTTCACCCTGTATAAAATGACCTACGCCGAGTTTCATATACCTACAAATGAAAAATAATTCGATCGATCGGACTTGAAATAACATATTTAGGAATTAACACACTTCATCGATTTTTTGCGTAGATCGATTATTTTGCCCGTGAGTGTATTTCAATAAATCTCAGTCTTTCAGACTTCTTGCAGTCGTAGCAAATCTCATATTAGCGAATACTACTAGCCTCATTAGTCTCAAAAAATGGCCTTGGCTGAAGTTCCAATTCAAAAGATGAAGTATTTTGGGAAAACGTTAAGACTAATTTCATGACATACAGTTTATATCCTGGACAAAAGTATGTTACCTCTCCTCCATATGAGCAAACTCAAAAATAACAATTTCATTTCCATCCAATATGAACAACCGACATAAGAAAATATTCAGAATTCCAGTAAATATTAACTTTCCGGACATGATACTTTGTGAGGGTCCTCTCCACTACCATCCCTCACATTCTTAGCGGATATATTTTTATTTCGGTCCAGCGGAAAGGATCTCAAAGGCGTTTTATGCGGCAGTGTCCCAGTCGCAATAAAGAAATTATAGGCGGGAAAATCCTCCGAAAATCCCGTTCTGAAAATGAGAATGTGCGAGAATCAGGGAGAAAGATTTCTTGACCGCGTAATAAAAGTCAGCATGTGGCATCTTCTCGGCCGATTGGGATAAATGGCACATTGAACTTTGATCATGGAACGGACTTTTTTGCTCCGCATCCTGGATCTCACGACTCCCAGGACATTTCTGCAAATTGCGAAAGTTGTCCTATATTTTGTTTATGGATTCCGAGAGAAAGTTCGGCTGAAATAAGCGCAGAGTTCAGCTTGTTGAATGCTAGCTAAATTATTCCGATTGAAAAACACAATATCACACGAAATGGCGCCATTCCTGCAATTTTCACTCAGTTGAATTGAGATGGAAAATGAAAATCCTCAGTATTACTAGAAAAGATATATGCAAGGTGATTCAATGATTTCTGAATGGATGAAATGTAATTTAAGTTAAACAGGTATTTCCAAATTTGAATGTCAATATGTATAGGGGTGATTTTTGG
>CM024243.1:76285503-76422422 GCA_013421045.1 Propylea japonica
TATCCGTGCATCTACAACTTTGGTTTTTGTCGGATTTCTTTTCCTGTCTCCGAGTCTGATAATAAGCATAGCTCTTTCCATCGCTCTCTGCATTTTCAAGCCATATGTAGCCACTGGTAATATGCAGCTGTCAAAAACCTTTTTTTGAGGTTGATAGGGACGTCATTATTTCTAAATATATAGCTCATCTTCCCGAAAGCCATTCAAGTCCCTTGTTTGATTCTCCCTGCAAATTCGTATTGAGTGTCCTAGATAAATATATTCTTCCACATTTTCAAGTCTTGAGCCGTCAGTGTGGTATGTGGAATTGAACTAACTACAATCAACGCCTCTCTCCAGAATTCGACAGAATCATCCAGACCCGTCCCTGTAGGAAGCAAAGAACCACTCGATCTATAGGCGATAACGCCAAGTCAGTTCGGTAACGGTGTCATACATTTAATTACATCAGCCGTCGTTAAGATGCAAATTTCTTAAACTCTATACACAGACAGTTCGCGAACGGACTTCTTGGAATAATAACCCGGATTAATTTGGTAGTATCTGAGCCGAGATCAGCCTGGCGCTTTCTTATCCTTCAGGACTCTTCTGAGGGGGAGGAGAGCCGAACCGCGCGTATCCTTCGCCTGTCTGTTCTTGAACGATAGTGTTGCCGTTACTTAATTTCGCTATATTTACGTTAATTCATTTTGGGCCTAATCCTTTCATGGGATGTGTCGATGCGCTGCAGGTTGGAAAACTGCGAACGTGTTCTTTGGATGGAGAGGTGTTAAAAGGAACGATTATTCAGATTTTGTCCATGGAGATGGAAAAGTTTGAGTATTTCTCATTGGAGATGATTGTATGGGATAATGAGACGTAAAAAATTTAACAGAGACAATACTGTTTACTCAGATAAATAATTTTATCCACTCCTACTAACTAATTTCTATGTGTATTAGTAGCTGTAACACAACCGTAGACATGTCTATGAACCGAAAAGCGAGTGTTATAATAACACCCGCCCATAACACCCGCTAATAAAAATACCTAGGAAAAGAAATTGCTTACAAAAAAATATAAAAGTAGGATCGATCCGGAAATCTATTTAAGCCATCAAGATAACGTTCTAGCGATTCATTCCAGATTTATTTTTTTGAAACCGTAAATTTTTCGAAGTTGCGAAAGCACTTGATTTGATAGTTAGAGACTCTGATTTGATTCCCGACCACAGAAGTTGACGGTTGACGAAATGTTCAACGCTTTTGACAACTGTTAAATTTTTTTTAAATGCAGATTAATTCGAATTTTACTGAAGAAGTCGTGGATAAAGTATAGTATTCAATTCGCGGTAATGCTTAAAACACACTTGATGAATTACACCACTCGCCTGACGGCTCGTGGTGCAAAATTCATTTACGTGTGTTTTGACCTGCATTACCGCTCATTGAATAATATACTATTACACATAGAAATTAGTTTAATAATTGACATATTACTCTATAGGAGTGGATAAATAATTTTTACAGGAACATGCACGTAAACAATAATTCATACTGTTAACTTAGTATTGCTTTATGTATACAGGGTGTCCCGGAAACTGTGGGAAATCTCTCGGATTCAGATAGAACGTAAAAAATGAAGATGACAAGTTCCCATAATTTTTTTTCCTAGCGGCCCTCCCTACGAAGATACGACCTCCTAAATGGCGCCACTGGAGATCCATTTTAGTGGAATAAATTTCAAACTACTCGATATAATTTGATGAAAATTTGATATGATTAATAGTATTAAGGACCTCTTAAATCACTGCACTCAAATTTCAATTAGTTTCTTTAGTTTACTAGGGGCGGACTGGGTTGTACATTTTAATGCTTACATTTTTAACACCCTGTATGATAAGGTGCTAAAAAAACAAATTTAGATACCTTGAACATTAGGCTAAAGAAAAAAAACTCCTGTTCAGTGTCGATAAAATAAACCGTTTTCGCAAAAAAATAATGAAAGAAGTAAGTAAGTAATTGAAATTTATTCCACTACTTAAAAATGGATTTCCAGTGGCGTCATTTAGGAGGTCGTATCTTCGTAGGGAGGGCCGCTAGGATAAAAAATTCTGGGAACTTGTCATATTATTTTTTATGTTCTATCTGAATCCGAGAGATTTCCCACATTTTCCGGAATACCCTGTATATATTCTTGGACGATGGTGTTGCTGTTACTTTAATTTCGCTATATTTACGTTAATTCATTTTGGGCCTAATCCTTTCATGGGATGTGTCGATGCGCTCCAGGTTGAAAAACTGCGAACGTGTTTTTTGGATGGAGAGGTGTTAAAAGGAACGATTATTCAGATTAGGTGCATGGAGATGAAGTAGTGTAAATATTTCCCATTGGATGATTGGAGATTATTGTATGGAAAGAAGAGATGTGAAAAATTAGACAGAGACGACACTGTTTAATTAGTATTGCTTGCATTGCATTGTGTTTCTCTTTGGTCAGATGTTTAAAGAAAGCCCTGACGTAGAGTCAGAAGTATTCGCGTGATCGTTCATATCGTGAAAATGATCAATCAATTTGTTTTATTCATTAATTGACTTTATGTAGTAAAACACTGATAATTAACTCGAAGAAGCAAAAGGAAAATTGAAAAAAATTGATACTAGTTCAAAAAAATTCTGTTACCTGTTCGGTTTTCCGGACATAGTTTTCGATTGCATGGGAAAATCGTTGACGTAGTACCTTTTTGAAACACTGAAGAAACAGGAAAGTTTTCTTTCACTTGGTACACAACGCTCATAATACTTTTTTAAAGTAATTCTCAATTCTTCCAAAAGATTTTGTGCGCAAAACAGGTGCTGTTATTTATGACCCTGTATATTTCTGGTTATCCCAATTTTTAGTGAATAGTTTTCGCAAGAAATGAGGACCTTCTGTTCGGCTTTGAAAAAAATATTCATTGAATATTTTGAGTTGAATAGTTGTCACAAAATCAATTATTTTCGATAACGAAGCAGAAAGTATAAAAAAAGTCTTTCTAACCTAGATTTTCGGACTATGCTTCTCTAGACGTATTTTGCTGCAACTGATGTTTAGTATATCTATTTCGAAGGATCACGTCGTATTACCAAACACACTATAGGTTTGTTCCAACAGCTGACTTTTGTACGGTAATTTGACGGTCACAAACTGTTAGTAATCGATCTTATGCGCATGTCTAAACTTTGACCGTACAAGAACCGTCCAAACAGTACTTGCTCCAGACCAGGGATCGAAATCACGATCACAAAACCGTTCCACTCACGGTCCCGAAGCAGATGGAACAAAAACGAAACCGTTCTCAAACGATACATTTTCAGTTGAAACACATTTTTATCTATTGCGCAGAATCCTGACGATCATTGTACGGTCAATTCTTGAGTTGAACAAACCTTATATATCGTCTATATGTCTTACTTCAGATGGACGTGCTGAAAACGCTATGATGTTTTGAGAGTCCAGTATTTCTGCAATGATTTTTCCTCGAAATTAGGTACTGAAAATGCCTATATTGTCTTTCCTCATTTGTTACGCATGTTCTGATAGAGTGACATCGCGCGACTCATAACTGTTAAAGAATTTTCCAATAAAAGGTGTTATTTTGATATTCAAAGAAAATTGCCATTTTTCAATATGAATGATCGGATATTTATTTCATTATAAAGAAAAAGCTATGCAGTTAATAGTGGAAAATAATATCAGGCGAATGACTACCACGACCACTCTTACAGGGCCATATCCTTTTAATGAAATTTTCCATAACCAAATCGCAGAGTGGCTGCCCTATGTCCTCGAAAGCCTCACGAATTCCATCTTCGAGGTCTTCAATCGACGCTGGGCTATTGGCGTAGACCTTCTCTTTCACGTGGCCACGGACAAAGAGAAAAGTCTCTCTTCGAGAGATAACACGGTTCGGAAACTTTTCCCGCAAAAGTGTGTGGTACGTAGCGCCGTCTTGTTGAAAGTAAACGTTGTCCAGATCAATACTATCCAATTTAGGTGTAATGAGGTTTGTGGAATGCCTAATTACAAAGAATGACGAGAAATTGACAAACCTGGGTTTTCTTCAACGCTTTCGGATACAGCAGCAAAATTCTCGGCTGTTCTTTAGCGACGTACACCGGTTTTATTCTTCACATCACTTACTTGTCCCAACAGCTCCAATCTTTTAATTGCGGTCCGACAAGGTGCTTCACGACGACCCAAAAATGTTCGAGTTTTACAAACCGTCTCTGCCAAATTTTCACCATTTATATAGTGAATTTTAATAATTTAAATGCGTTTTTGAAGCGTATATCTTTCCATTTTTATTACTGGCATAGTTTCTTCTTGTCAAATGTCAAAAAATGACAGCTTCAAACGTGTCATCTACCGAAATAGCGGGCTAATCAAAATAACACCTTTTCTTGGAAAACCCTTCATTTTAACATCATTATTGTTTTCTGAAAACAGGCTTTTGAAATCACGTTTACCCCGACATACCGCCAAGAACATCACCATATCTTGTTGTTACGTTAATAACGTGCCAGGCTTCGCATCGAACCAAAAACCACATTAAAAGTGGCCCATTCGCGCCCTCATGTGTCTTCGTAATTCAAAGTGTGCACAATTCATTAGACGACCTACAGCGGAAGGTAAAACAATGATATATATCCTCTATATGTCTTAATTCAGATGGACGTGCTAATTACAAGAACCAACGTCATTTGCTGAGGTGGCTCCTAATAACACTTGGAAACTTTACGCCCATCGCGTAGGTACGTAATGTAAGCAAACATTATTTGGAGATGTTTGTACAACTGAAGAATTATGGTCGACGAATTATTCAGCTTTTCATGGCTTTTCTCCAGTGTGCGTTGTTTCTGCGGAATTTGCGCGATTATAAGCAGGACTTGTTCTGAAAGGTGGTGTATACTGGGTGACGTGGAAACAAGAACTGTTAGTGAAGATGAATTCGTTACAACACTTTTTTGTATACTTGACTCTTGGGGCTGAGTTGGTAATTGAACAGAATTGCAGAAGAAATTAACTGCTGCTGAAGGGTTGGAAATGAATTAATTACGGTTAGTTCAAATTGGAAAGAAATTAAGTATGCGCTAGTGATTGATTCATCGTGCAAAAGATCTTTAAATGTTCAGAAAGATTGCAAAATTAAACTAGAAAGAATTTAAGAAAAGCCCTGGGCAGACTATTACCTCAAAATCTTATATTGCATATCAGATTGATACCAAATACAGGGTCTTTAACGAGGAACCTCACCCATATTTATACGCGAAACTACTGAACGTATTTTCATGAAATTCAGCACTTATAAGTATTTCACGATGCTGATGAAATCTTAAATATTTTCAAGTCATGAGTTCCTGAAAATTTCATCTTTTTGGGAATAGAAATAGCTGAAAATTCAAGACGAAAAACAGTTTTTTGTGAATACTCAGAAAATATCCATTTTAGGGCAAGGGTGAGATGTATACACTCACATTATTTTTTAACGTAGATTCAATATCTGCCATAAAAAATGGGGTTCTAATTTGAAAAAATTGATTTTTCACGATTTTGTCATCCCTGACTTTGAAAGCGATTTTTTCACCCCCTGTATCATGAATCGCGATTTCGATTTTTAAAGTGGATACATCAATCTTACATCTTGAAAAATCCCAAAAATGAAAATTTTCCATCCAGAAACCTCGAAGTTATTCTTGTTTCAGCGGAGCTCTATTTTCGATTTTTTTTCCGAATTTTCCCGCTCAGAGAGAATTTTCCAACCAAAACTGAAAAATGTTACATCAAAATAACTTGAAATTTTCTAAGGAATCTATTTCTGCAATAAAAAATGGTGTTCTAATTTGAAAAACAGAAGTTGACGTCATTTCCGGAAAAACCGGAGGTGCTCATGCCTTGAAAATATTTTTATTTGTTTCTCATGTGTAAACGTCAGATTCCAAAAACACAATATTAATCAAGGAAGTTTATTTTTTCAAGTCACTAACTTGTAAAATTGACAGTTAACTTGTAAAACTTTTACAAGTTAGTAGTATTATTTACATTGAAAGTTGTCAAGTACTTGCTTCTAATTTAATTTATTCTTCCAATCTCAGAGTTCCTGGAACAAATGTATTTCTCAATAAACGTTCTCAAACTATTCAAAAACGATATTCGTACCTTGTTATATTCGTATCTATTCGCTTTCCTTTTCACGTACTTGCTTCTAATTTCATTTATCCTTCTAATTTCATCGTTCCTAGAACAAATATTTTTAGTAATAAATGTATTAAAAAACGATATGCATACCTTGTTTCATTTGGATCTGGCCTTTTTCGTCAGAAATCAGCAAATATTCTCGAAGGACTTCCCTCTCGTAAAGCCACTGACAGTTGTCATAATTTTCCGATGTCATAAATAATCATAAATAGCTTACGACATTTGCGACAAATTCTTGAGATTTTTTTGGAATTTATCTAATCTTTTTACAAATGAGAAACAAATAAAATATAAAACAATACACGCAAGGTAACGGGTTTTACTGGCTCAAGGAGGTAACTGACTCGCCTGCGGCTCGTCAATTATATCCTCCATTCGCCAGTAAAAACCCTCTTACCTTGCTAGTAATGTTATATACTATATATTTCATCAGCATCGTGAAATACTTATAAGTGCTGAATTTCATGAAAATACGTTCAGTAGTTTCCCGTATAAATATGGGTGAGGTTCCTCGTGAAAGACCCTGTATATAAATGCAGAATCTCAGCACAATCAGAAAATTATTCAAAAAATGGAATATGTAAAAAATAAATAATTGCAAAAATTAAATTGTATGGTTCTGATGATGCTATTCTCCTGAAATTCTGCATGAACATTCAGTATATTAGTTTTCATTCCCAAAATGAATTTCACTCTAATCGGATACTCTGTTATGGAAATATAAAGATTCGTCTTTCGATATTAGAATTGAATTTTTCATGGTTCTGTTAGCACTATGGCCATAAAATTTTACACGAGGCTTGTTATCAGTCTTCATGCACAAAAATTTCACTCGAATCGGATATTCTGTTATGGAAGTATAAAGATTTTTTCTTTTCAATATTCCAATTGAATTTTTTATGGCTCTGTTGAAACTATGGCCACGAAATTCTGGATGAACATTCAGAATATCGATCTCCATTCACAAAACAAATTTCACTCGAATCGGATATTTTTTTATGAAAATATGAAGTTTCTTTTTTCAATATTCCAATTGAATTTTCCATGGTTCTGTTCACACCATGGCCACAAAATTTTACACGAGGCTTGTTATCAGCATCTTTCATTTGACCGTAATAATTCATTTCGAATGCTTTCGTTTTTTCTGATATATTGAGGAACAAAAATTTTTTGGCCATATTTTGTGGAATACCATGTACTATTTGGCTGGTTAACGAAATAACCAAGCCATTTGGGACCCGAACTCATCCTTAAAAGTTCAAGTCTCTAGGACAATCCCTTCGAAAGTTATTGTGGTAACGGACGGCCGGACGGCCCCACAGACAGAATTGAATTTGACCACGTATTCATAATCAGTCTACCCCTATCGTTTGAGACCATTTTCCGCTCAAATTTAGAAAATTACAGACATTTGGGCAGAACGATTTAGCATTCAATAATACTCAATAATTGTCGTAGGCTAGGCACGAACTCAAATTAATCACTAAACAACTTGAAATATTGATGAATTGGAGAGTTAAAGACAATGACAAGAAAATGAGACCACAATTTTTTTAATTATCGTTTCGTTAGTACGGAAAAGGGAACTGAAGCTCCTGAGTATCCTGTAAACTAAGAGAGCTGACCTAAAATTCCATTTCAACGTCTTATCAACCTATTCCACAAAATCTCCGAATCCAAAGTACAACCACAAAATCCATCAACCAACATCCCCCACCCCCTTTCCGCTACCATTTCCCCGATAACATATTCTTCGCTCGCACGCTACAAATGAAAAAAACATCAATTTTTCATCATCCGCCAGATGACTCTAATAGTCCCCATACATGTGCCATATTCCTCCTGTCTCCTCGCATCACCAAGGAAATACGTCGTAGGTGGCTTGGAGTATCATATCCGACGCGGCCCACTTGATTGATATTCCGATCGAATCGGAAAACGCAAACAATAATATTTCAAAAGGACCATTAGACGTACAACTCTATCCGACGTGAGACAGAGCGTCGTCTTCGAGGACGACGTCGACGTCGTTTGATACACTAGTCAGGTACGCCTTCTATGCTATAGGGAATGCTCTATCAATATGATACAGGGAAGAACGGGAGAGCTGTCACTTGTTCCTGGTAATATATCGGGTGTCGACGGCGTAATATTTTTCCTTTATCTTTTCAATTGTGATATTGTTTGATCGTGACAATCGGTCTTGATGCATTGCGAGATGGAGTTGTTCCTTTTGGGGTGGTTTGGAGTGTTTTCCTGGTAATAGAGGTTGTTTCGTTGTCGGTGATGACTGATGAGTGATTGGAAGGTGAATGTTGAGTTTCTTTAGTGACCTTTTTTTCTGGATAATTTCCGGAAGAAAGTACCCAGATTATGATTGTTCCAGGATGAGTTGAAGGTATCTGATGCTGACCTGGGAGTGCCGTAGCACCATAAAATAATTGGCAGGAAGCATTGAAGTGGCTCTTCTATGGGTGCAAGGGAATTGTGTTATAGAGGGAAATGAAAAAGCAGATAGAACTGCAAAACTTGCATCAAGATTAATACCTGATGGACCTTAGCCTTCCTGTACGCTTGGAAAAGACCATTATAAAGCAGTGGTGGTGTAATGGGAGCTTAGAAAAAGAACGAACCTTTAGAGAAACACAGCTGGACTTATTCATGTCACAAAATTCTTGATTATTTCACTTACAAATGCCAGAAAGCTCGTGAAGCTGCCAGGAGAACAAACATTTCAAATGGAATGCTAAAAAATTTCGTTTCTTCAATATCTATTTGAAATAATGGCAGAGTAGAGAAAAGAACCTTTACTTTGATTGAAGACCCAGTTTCATGAAAACTTAAAGAGTCTACCGCACTTCGAATATTTCGGCTCTCAAACTATATACAGGGTCTCTATAAATGATTGTAACCGCGCAGTTGGCTTTGGCTTATTCTCACTTTACCGCTTCTTATACAAACCACAGAATTCTGTGATCATGATATGCTCTGATTGGTTAGAGATTGGTAATCTGTAGCGGCAAAGTAATCCAAAGCCAACTGCGCTCAATCATTTATAAAGATCCTGTAGTTAGGACACTTTTCAAACCAATGATAAGTAAATGTTGTCTCAAATTTTACAAATGAATTCTTCCATAGTATGTTCTCTCGAGATTAAGAAATGTAAAATAAAATGAAACATACTACTACTGTTTATTCAAATCTTCGGCTATCGATTTCGGAATTATTCCATCATCAGGCCAGCTGAAAGTATACATCAAATGTAGAACATGTATTTATTTAGGTGAGAGTATGCAACTTACTGTCTTGAATTAAAATGAACAAAAACTGTTTAAAAACATTAAAAATGGTCCTCCCTTGTCAGAATTGTGAAAATTTTGAATTCTAGTCAATCTTTATAACCGATATATCTTTCTTGTGGGAATGTCAACTGAATATGAAACTATAGGATATGTGCGAAATGTGATATCTAATATGTTATTTTAGGTGGTCTATTGCTGGCGGAATTTTTTGAATTTTATTTATTGTTTTTTTTAAGAATCTAGGAGTTTGAAAATGCTTCTTCTGTCAAATTCTTAATTATCATTAAGTAAAATTGGTTGTCATTATTTTTTAAAATTTCTAGTGTTTTCGAGTAATATTATTTTATGGTAGTTATTTTCTTTATGCAGTATTTTCAGATTATCTAATGTGATATGATGTTCGGTATCGTTTAAATGTGTGCCTAAAGCGGAATGGGGTTGATTTCTTTTGTGTTCTTTGAATCTTTTTTCTACATTACGAGTTGTCATTCCTATGTAAAATGAAGGGCAGTTTGTGCATGTTATTTCATAGACTCCGCGGATTGTTCAAGTTTAGATTTCATTTATTATTAATCAGTATATCTGCTATTATTCTGTGTCGTTTACTTGTAAGTGTATAATTGTATTCTCTAAAGTATGTTTTAGTTTTTCATGTAGATCTCTGTAGTATGGTGTTGATATGAAATATTTCTTGATGGTGTGTGGGGGTAGATCTTATCTAGAATTATTTTTCTTTTCATTGATATTAGAATTTCGTCGATATATGATTTAGAATATTCATTTTCCCTGCCTATTTGGTATATTATATCCAGTTCTTTCCTATAATTTTCTGGTGTTAAAGGGGTGTTGTCTCAAAATCTATACAAAAGTCTTTCCAGAAAGGTCAAATATTTCTCTTCTGTTTCACATGGAATGAACTTGAAACCAAGCCTCAGAAATCGATACACGATACAATATAACCAAGACGAGAAATATCCTCCAAACATCATCTCGAGTCAATTGGACAAAGTTACAAAATATTGAATATACAGGGTCATCTAAGGTCGAGAAAACTCTCCAGTAGGTTGTGAATTAATGACATTTTTGAAATCTATGATTCTCGGTATTCACAACATTTTTACGATAATTAAAGAGCGTTTATTGTTTATTTAGTGTTTTTCGTGCATCTGACAGTCAGTAGGGAGGTACTGTAGTCAGATGAACATCACTTGCTATAAGTTTTCTTTCGGAAGAAAGATACTAGACAACTGGTTCTATCTGAACAGACACACATCCCTAAAAGTTTGAGTCCCCCTAGATTTCCCGAGGAATAAACAATCAATGTTCTCGAAATGAAATGGATATGTTACCCTATTGTAACTGCAATACCTATATTTCATGGAAAATCTTTGTCTAATACTCTTTGCTTCACACTGGTTAAGACAAAATATGCAAAGTGAAAAAATAATCTGAATTTATCGATTCATTTTTTGATATATTATGATTATTCCACAACTTAATGCAATGTTCGCATTATCATCCCTTCTTTCAATCAACTGCCACTACGTCTACACTTATCACGAATCAATTCGTTAATGAAATTTTCAGCTGAAGGTGGGGGTAGGTAATCTAATGGATGTTCAATTGGATTCTCGTCTGGTGAGTTTGCTGACCGGCTCATTCTTTGGATTTTGTTCTCTCAAAGATGGTTTTAAACCCTTCGTGTGCCGACCTCCAGTGACACTTTTTTGTTTCCTTCTGCAGTTTGTTAGGGGAAGTTGGGAAAAGTTTTTTTATGAAAATTATCTTTGGAAATACTAGATAATAGGTTCCTTTTCAACCAATATAATCCCCTCCTTTCTGATGAAGTATTTTTAAGAAACGAGATTTTTTCTTTTCTGTTCCAGATTTAAACAAACTATCTTGCTCGAAGTATTCAAACTTGAGCTTCAGAAACCGATACAATATAACCAAGACGAGAAGTATTTTCCAAACATCGCAACCTTGATAAACTACCCCCAGGAAGAAGCGCCCCTATCCACCAACCCGATCGCCCTATTAACACTAACACTAATAACTTCATAACTATCACGATATCCATTACCCCATTAAGGGACAGTGTCCTTCTTCAGGAAAGGCCCAAGACCACAGATATTTCATATAATTAAGCTTCCGATACCGGCTCGACCAAGGGTCGGAGCAATTTATCTGGAGGGTCAACATTAGTTCAAGTGTTAAAACCGTTAATTGACATTTCGATGCCCAGAGCTTGGCGGCGGCCTTTGGGGACGGCGTCCTGCAGATTTATCGCTTCGTCGAACTTACTTTTGTGATCCTCTATGGTCAGATCTTCCGATCTTTAATCAATTTCGAGAAGGAGGTTGGAGGTAGGAGCTTTGTTCCAGGGGGTTGAGGGTGGGCTTTGCGGTTACCTTGGGGATTGTTGGGGGTTTACGGCTGGGTATTGATGAAGAGACCGTTAAATTTGATTATTTTTGGGTTATGTAACATGTCGGGGTCACCAATGTTGTTGTAAATTTCGACTTGATTATCTTTCAGCTATATTGGATAGATATCTTAAACTCGATTTCTCTATATCTGTTGTATATACCAGTGCGAACAGCCTTTTAATTTTCATGCGTAAGACAGCAAGGTCTGTATAACCTTACGTCATCCTGAAAACAAGTCTCAGAGAGATAGAACTGATATTGAGATAACACGTAATTTGTTCTATAACACATGGGCTGAAAAGTCCCGGGCCTAACGAAGAAAACACAATTTTTTTGGTTAAAAATTAGCTTTATTCATCAACGTTATCTCTATCAAGAGCAACGCGATCATTCCAGCGCCGATCTAACATTTCAATTCCACTTTTGTAGAACGATTAATCTTTTGCCTCAAAATAGGCCTCAGTTTCAGCGATAACCTCTTCATTCGTGCGAAATTTCTCACCGGCGAGCATTTTTTTCAGGTTTGTGACCAGCCAGTAGTCGCTAGGAGCCAAATCTGTCGAATAGGGTGGATGTAGGAGCAATTCGAAGTTCAATTCACATAGTTTTGCCATTGTTTTGATTGTCTTGTGACACGGTGTGTTGTCTCGAGGAATCAATTTTTTCTTTGCAATATGCGGTCGTTTCTTTGCAATTTCGGCCTTCAAACGCTCCAAAAACGCTATTGAATATTCACTGTTGGTATTTCGTTTCTCAAGATAGTCGATGAATATTACACCAAGCACATCCCAAAATACAGAGGCCATAACCTTTCCAGCCGATTGTTGTGCTTTCGGCCGCTTTGACGATGTTCACCAGTTGCTGTCCTCTCAGATGACGATCGTTTTGATTCCAGATTGAAGTGATGGATCCATGTTTCATCCATTCGTCACATATCGACGCAAAAATTCCGGTTTGTCACGTTTGAACTTGGCCAAACACTGCTCAGAAGCATTAAAACTTTCTTGTTTTTGGTCAACAGTGAGCAAACGCGGCGCCCACTTTGAACAGAGCTTTCTCATATTCAAATGCTCATGTAATATAAAGCCAACACGTTCTTTGGATATCTTCACGATGTCAGCTAACTCACGCAACTTTTCTTTCCGATCATTCAAAACGATTTTGTGAATTATTTGATGATTTCTGGTGTTACCCCGCCCCTCATTAAACGTCCACTGCGTTCTGCATAATCGGTGTCTCTACGACAAACCAACATTTTATTGGTTTTCTGATTTAGCGGAGTCCCCATAATACTTTTCAAGCCATTACTTCGCCTGAACTGTATTTTTTTTCCACCAAGAAGCAGTTTAAAATGAACCACGAAACTTTTTCTGATCCATTGTTTTGAAAATGAAAATGAAAAAAAACTCTTAGCCACATAACTCACAACTAATGAATTGAATATCATGAAAATTTAACAGCTATATTCTGAAGGTCAGCATTAAACCGAAAAAAGAGCTACTGCGACAAAACTAGCGCCATCTATGTGTTAGGCCCGGGACTTTTCAGCCCATGTGGTATGTTTATAACCCTCGATGTGTCTGATGAGTATTGTTCGTCAAATCTCAACTGTATAGACGATTTGGCCGAACCAATCTAAGCTGGTCACATCAGACATCCATTTATTCTATACTCGTATGACGTTTCTTATCTTTTTGATATATCCTGTCTTTCTGATCTCCCGATGTGGAGTTCATCACACAAATATCTTGAAATGTATTGTTGACATGTAGTGGATTATGGATGATTTGAAAATTGGTTCAAGAGTATTATTGATCTTGCTACGTCGATTATAAAATGGTCTTTTACGAGTTTTGAATTAACGATGGAAGAATAAGCCTGCAACCTGCAAGATTCAAAAAGTATCTGTATCTCAGTAAGAATAAGTTACGCCTCTCCACTGGCTTTCTAACATATGGAACCATATACTAGGAAGAAGAATGCGCAGTTAAGTCACTGCGCGTTTGCTGTAAAGCAAACGTGTGCATTCATATTTCCCACACACATACACTTTTGCGTGTTGGTTTGGATGTGCGACAAGCGTGAGATGACGTCGAAAAAAGACCTGATGTTAATGGCAGTGGCGTGTGTTGTTATTGAAGAAAAATATCCAATGTATAAATATCGAACCCGACACTGTGTTGCTAAACATATGATACATGCAGAGACTTGTTGCCCATACACGGTCATTCTTCCACGTACGGTGAACAATGCACACGCCAAAAATCCAAACTATCTTGATTCCGACGGAGATAATTGCGCATTCCAAATTTACGCCATACACACACTGTTTCAACTGTACCCCGTACAACGCGCATTCAAGTCTTTGCGCTTCCCTCTTAGTGAGTGGGCCCTTTAATAGAAACTGACGGGTGTGAATTTTGTGGGGAAGAGGATGAAATTCCCTTTCACTTAGTTACCGAAAGCTTCATCATTGGGAGCCTGTGGAAAAACGCTTTCGACAGTAGATAATCACGGTCAATAATTTTTTACTCGAAAACGGTTACAGATACGAAAAAATTACAGGAGTCAAAGAAGTTCTTAAATTGACCGAATATCTCAAAAATTGATTTTACGCTGACCAGTGGGGTACCACAAAGGGCAAAGGAGGAGACTGTTGAAAATAGCTCGCATTCCTTTGGACTGAATATCTCAAAACTGCAGGACTTATGAAAAAAAAAAAGAGTTTTTCTGGAAATTTCAACACTCCGTAACGAAGGTTTAGCGGACCCGGTTGATATGGACTTTTTTTCTTGAAATAATACGTAGATTCGTCCCCTCAAATTGTGACATACTATTACGTAACATCCTGTATAATATCATAGTTTTCCAAAGCCGAAACTTTGCCAGCCATAAATTGCTAAGATATTTAAATTCTTTCGAATTGAGAGCTAACAAAATACAATACCTACATGAAACAAAAAAGTCCCTAGCTGAAGTAGGTGCAAAACGGGGTATCATACTATTCTGGCGTATGATACCAGAGCACAGGAAAAAACCTCAGTACAGAAAACCCCGCCTCGCCGTTTTTACAAAATTGAAAATTAAAACTATTCGAATAAATACCTTCAATATTCAGATACAAAATACGTAATAGGGATGTTGACTACTTTTTGGAATTTATTTTATTTTAAAGATAAACCCTATACAAACACGAAAAAATTACTTTTTCCTTAAAATATAGTAATTGCCAATAAAAATGAGTAAATGAAAAGACAATTCAAAATTCCCGCGGAAATGCTCAATTTTGTCACGTTCTGATGATTACGTCATTATCCAGTGAACATACTTTGACTTCTATCAAAGCGAACTGATTTTGCCTGATCCCTTGTGGAAAAGTTCAATCTAGGCCTTCAAAATGAATAGGTCGGTCTGTAAATGCTGAATGAGGTGTTTCTTTTATTTTTAAAAATAAATATGAGTTGAAAGTTCGCTACTTACAAAGACAATTTCACGTTTTTAAGTTCCGCTGAACAAAAATCCTTGTTTTCAGCAAAGAAACTTGCGACCATAAGGAAATCTATCTTCGGTAAGTTATCCTATCTCCATTACAGAGAAATTGTAGATTATCGTTCTTGTAACGAACTAGGTATTCTGTTCTCTTTCAGCTTTCAACTTCGTAAGTTCGAATCATGGATATGATATATTAAATATTTTCATTGGTTCAAGTCACAGAACCGTGGGTTTCATAAAGCTTGATTGGCCATCAAATCGTTTATATTGAAGTAGGTCGATGGTTTATGTTCAAAATGAACTGAAAATTGCAGAGAAATGATGACATTTCAATAATCAAGGTGATTGGAGTTTTGTGGAACCCGGTCTATGAATGTATTTTGTTGATCTGAGCACCGAACATTCGAATTTGCAATGACGATACCTGGATAGTGATGTCAATTACTTCTGATTGGCGTTCGCAGTCACGTGATAGTTGATAATAAATAACATAATTTAAATCAGCTTTATTTCATTCAACGAGAATAATAAGATCACTAAAATGGTTTTTTAGGATTGCAAAAACTCCCTTCTATGAGAAAAACCTCAATTTATATGAATTCGTAACATGAGTCAACATCCCTATTCTTGCTCTTGGGCCAGGAGAGTGTTTCTAACCAGGTCTGGCATTCCAAGTGATGATTTTTCGAATATCCTGTTCTTCTAAGACAGTTACAGGATTCCATTGAAGAGTAATCATCTCCCATAGATTTAAATAGTGGTATTTCATCCTAACTATCGAATTCAATTTCGGAATGATGATAAGAAACGTGCGACAAACTTTTGCTATGATGAAAGTGATATACGCGTTACTTTCCACTTGGCAATTGAAGTAACCTGCCAAAAAACAAACATAACGTATTCATAACCTTAACCATCTGAACCTAATCCGAAAACTTCCCAAGAACATCATCGACCAGAGACCGACCAAACACCGAACAAATATAAAATGCCACCCAAAACTTCGCCTATAAAAGTTTAGGGGTCTTATTGTGTTCAAAATGTGCCGCAATAATGCTCAGACATTAATAAATACTAAATGGTGGTCTTATTCACACTACTGTTAAGATTTGTTAACTAGAATGGTTTCTGGATGAGATCTCCTTGTCCCTGATAATTTCTTACCCAGGCACTCCCTCCGTTGGAAAACGATGGCCAGATATCTAAAGTTTCCTCCACTTTTCCACAGAATTCCATGGTTTTCTGCCACATCCAACATCCTTAGCTCTTTCCTGAGATGACAGTCACCTGTGGAAACCCTGTGAGGAGATGCAGCCTATTTTTACGAATTCCAAAAGTTCAGCATATTCCCTATTGAACGTTCTGAGAATTCTACTGTTCTAGGCCAAAAGGTTCTTCCAGAGGTCTGCCTTCTTCTCTTGGTGTTTTTCTTTTGCCACAGGGGGTTTCGTTTTATAAGAGGAGTTGATCACCCCTTCATAGCTAGATTGTCAGCTCCCTGGTTCCCCTTGTTCCTTTAGTGTCCTGAATTTTATATCAAGGAGACTCCGTTTCTGCATTTTCTTAGTTTATTCAGTTTGCCCAGACATTTCCAGACCATCTTTGAACTGTCCTTGTATAGCTATACCACCTTTCCGAAACCTTTTTTCCAAATTTAACTTATTGTATCTTCCGATTGCGTGGATTTCCGCTTGAAGTGTGATCGTATGCACACCCATCGGAGTATCTGGTTCTAGGACCAAATACACCCGCTCTATTCCAGAGCTGTTTTTGGAACTATCGGTGTACCATTATGTTATGATTACTCTGCAGGACTTGTATGTTTTCCCGAACCTGGTTACTACCTATTGATTAAGTGAATAGCAGTCACCAGTGAATCAAGTGCTAGTAGAGCTGCTCTGCTGTCAGATAGTATAGAGATTTGGCAATTCACATTGGCAACATACGATATTCAATGCATTAGAGAGAGAGAGTTTTGTCGTGCAGTTGGACAATGGTATACTGGACATATTTGCATGCTATGTTTCGCTTTAGTTTGACACAGTGAATGGTCCAATGAAGAAATAATATGGTTGTCTCTCTCAAATCGACTAACACCGGTAGTCTGATACATTCAGTAAATGCGTCAGGCTGCGCGTAATAATCGCTTTGGGGAAAGTGATATACGCGTTACTTTCCACTCGGCAATTGAAGTAACCTGCCAAAAAACAAACATAACGTATTCATAACCTTAACCATCCGAACCTAATCCGAAAACTTCCCGAGAACATCATCGACCAGAGACCGACCGAACACCGAACAAATATAAAATGCCACCCAAAACTTCGCCTATAAAAGTTTAAGCGTCTTATTGTGTTCAAAATGTGCCGCAATAATGCTCAGGTTTTAATACGGAATGCCCGTCTTATTCACACCACCGTTAAGATTTGACAACTTCGGGCCCTGGGACTTAATCTAACAGATAAAATTTAATTCGTACCAGCGTCCTTGCGCCCGCTATGGTCCCGAAGGAGCACTTGGGATTTTCGCGGGATAGCTGAGATGCGTTGATGTGCGTTACGAGACATGTATCGCGAGCTGTGCGGTTTCTTCAATCGCGAACGTTTATTATGGGGCCCACCTGAAGATTAGATGGGGTTGGTGGAGGTAGAGATGATTGTATCAAGAAGTGGCATGATTAGCATCTTGCTGCAGTTATGGGGTTTGGATTCTAGAGGGAGTGTTGGTGGAAGTAAGAGAAGGATCTTCTTGAAGTCTTGATGCTTCGAAGGGGATATATACTCCGTTCACATATTATTGAGCGAAAAGTAGGCGTTTGTTTATTTATCTGAGATTGGCAGTATTTGATGTCACAACGTTGAACAAAGTCAACGTTGCCGAATGTACCCGGCCTCGTCCGACGAGCTTCAGAGTTATCAGAGAACTCTATGTTATATTGACAACATTCCGTATCAATCTGACACGAAAATAAACAACATAACCTAAATACTTAAAACACACAGTGGAATATGCGAAAGACGTTATTTGCAACGAATTATATCGAGTGAAGAATGGTTCGAAAATCTATGATTACGAAGATCTGGCGATTTTTCAATTTTTGTGCTTCGTTTTTCGAAAGAAATTAATTGTGTAAAAACAGCTTGACTTTAAATATTCCATGAATATTTTTTTTGAAAGTTAAGGAGGTGGTCCTCATCTTTTGCGAAAAAGTGTTCTCTGAAAATTCAGATATTCCGAAATATACAGGGTCATAAATGGCTGCACCTGTTTTTCTCATAAAATCTTGATTAAAGAATTCATAATTACTCGATAAAAGTATAATAAACTTGATGTACCGGGTGTCCTTAATTCATTGTCAAGTGAAGGGATCTCAAGAACCCGATGAGCTAGAACAAAAGGAGTGGCTCGATTTTTGAGAGAATTCATTTGGTGAAAACCGCAACCTTCTAGGTCAAACCTTTTTGGAGCTACTAGAGAAAATTGGAAAATTTCTTTATTACTGAAGTTATAAACATGAAACTAAAACATTATACAGGTTTGTCTAGGTGCCCGTAGTTAGTCTGTCTTTCATGGCGTGTAAACTCATGGTCAGACCGGAGGGCCCAAACGAACCAATGCTGTAGCACGTTCGACATATCCCGTTCAATCCTCTAATTTAACCTGGCCAAACCCAACTCGTTTAGACGTGAAACAAGCAAAGTGGTAAACAAAGTGGTGAATTCTGGGACTGAAAGAATATCGGACAAAGATAACTGTTGAGCACTCTTATACTGACCCCTTTTATCCCCGTTTTATTTGATATTATCATATATTTGAATTCACCGTTTAACTTTAACCCACATTCCATTCTGGCTGGCTCGTACCGGGGAAATATTTGTTTTTTATGTAAGTGCTCGCGGTCAGTCAAAACTGACCAAGCTTATATTTTGTATTCATTTCATATGTCGCTTTATATCACCGCATGTTTGTATCAGTATTTTCGCTAATTGAATAAATTGTGTGAATTGCTCTATTTCTGATTTTCTCCGTTATCGCTAACATCTTAGATAACAAAGAACTCTTCTCTGACTAGCAGCTAACCCTGCTCGGTTTGCTATTCTCCCTTATAAGAAAAAAGGAATAGCTGGCGCTCGAAGTAAGTTTCGCCGAGAAAACCCCGTTACATAACTTTCAATGTGTTCTTGAAGCGTGTATCGTTCCATTTTCATTAATGGCGTAATTTCTACTCGTCAAATGTCAAAAAATGACAGCTTCAAACGTGACATCTACCGAAATAGCGGGCTATTCAAAATAACACCTCTTATTGGAAACCCCTTTATATTTCCCCGTACCTCCTACAAACTCTGGATGCAACTTTAATCCAGTCTACGTACATATTTCACAATGACCACCGAAGCCTTTCTCTGGAGGCACGTCAAAACTTTTTCTTGCAGTCAGCCATCGCTTTCAAACGCTGAATAGGAAGTCATGCCCCGAAGAACATCGGCCACAATACGGAAATGCGAAAATTCGGCCTGGAATTTTTCGACCGAGATGTATGTATGGCTGTATGTATGTATGGAAATCAGTTCGACTAACGTCTGGATGCATGTCAAGCCATATCAGGATGTTTCGAACTTTATTTTACGGAACGTTGATTTTCTTATTGTGTGAACGGATGGTTCTGTAATATTTATTTTATATTTGCGATTGTGTTCGGTTGAATTTCGTATGAGTGGGTTATGGGAAGTACGAGAGGAAGAATGTGATTTTTAGAATGTGGATTGTTAAGGGGTAACATTTTTACTATTACTGCGGCCATCAGAGCCGTTTGCACAAATTTGCTATAGCTCGCTTTTGTTTATTTACTTTTTTATATATTTACTAGCTCACCCGGTAAACCTAGTTTTGCCACTCGATGTAACTTCACCTTTTGTCCAAATGTCAAAATCATTATAACCTATAAGTACCTACCTATGACTATGATTGATTGGTCGTAAGAAAAATGAAAGCCTTTTATTTTTTCTGAACAACTTTTTTGGAAATATTTTGTTGTATGAACCTTGCCCTAGCAGTTATGAACACAACAAAAAATGAATTATCTAATTTGGTGCAGCCGTTTGAAAGATATGGCATTTTGACGGTGACCAAAGATCCTGTTTTATTAATATAGATTTGCTTAGATAATTAGGAATACAAACAAGTGATGAACACCCGACACAGTATCCACTATTAAGAAATACTAGGTGTTTTAAAGTGAACAGTTTAGAAAAATACATTTGGTGATAATAAAAAAAGAAAACCAAAAATATATCAAATCAATGAAAACAAGTAAGCTTGAGTTTTAGTGAAACAATATGAAGAAGAAAATTTAAGGAAAGCCCTGAGCAGGAGCTTTTAAGTTAAGCGTTCTGTCTTTGGTGGAGTAATAAGAAGACTATTACCTCGAAATTTTATATGGGATTTGTGATTGTTAGCAAATATATAAATGCAGAATCTCAGAACAATCGGAATTATATTCTGAAAATAATTCAAAAATGAAATATGTGAAAAATGAATAATTACAAAAATTGTATTCTTTGGTTTTGATTATGGATCCTCTTGAAATTTACGGAATGTTGATTTTCTTATTGTGTGAACGGATAGTTCGGTGTTATTTGTTTTATTATTTGCGATTGTATTCGGTTTGAATTTTGTATGAGTGGGTTATGGAAATATGAGGAAAAGAATGTGATTCTTGAGAATGTGGATTGTTAAGGGGGTAACACTTTACTGCGGCCTTAAGAACAATTTCACCCCATCAGAGCCGTTTCAACGAATTCGCTATAGCTCGCTTCTGTTTATTTATTTATTTAGATAATTAGGAATACACACAGGTGATATACACCCAACACAGTATCCACTATCAAGAAATACCAAGTGTGTCATAGTGAACAGTTTAGGAAAACACAGTTAAATTATCTAACAGAACAATATTATAGTGATAATAAAGGGTTTTCCAATGAGAGGTGTTATTTTCTGCTGTAGCCGAAAGTGTTGAAGAAAACCCAGGTTTGTCCATTCCTAGTCGTTCTTCGGAATTAGGCATTCCACAAACGTCATTACACAGTATTTTGCATAAAGATTTGGTTCTTAAGGCTTATAAAGTACAGTTAACACAAGAACTCAAGCCTGCCGACCATCAACAACGTCGTGTCTTTGCTTATTGAGTCGATGAAATGCATGAAATGATCAGGAATTCCATCGAAAATCATCTTAAGTGATGAGGCCTATTTCCACCTCGGTGGCTTCGTCAACAAGCAAAATTGTCGCATCTGGGGCTCGGAAAACGCAAGAGTTATTGTTGAAAAGCCTCTCTATCCTCAACGTGTGACTGTTTGGTGCGGTTTATGGTCCGGCGGAGTCATTGAACCTTATTTTTTCGAAAATGAGGCTGGAGCAACAGCTACGGTTAATGGATTGCGCTATCGAGAGACGATTAATGATTTTTTATGGCCGAAATTGGATAGTATTGATTTGGACAAACGTTTACTTTCAACAAGACGGCGCTACGTGCCACACAAGCAACGAAACTATTGATCTTCTGCGGGAACAGATTTTGGACCGTTTATCTCTCGAAGAGGTGATCACAATTGGCCACTAAGATCTTGTTATTTAACACCTTGCGATTTCTTCCTTTGGGCCACGTGAAAGAGAAGGCTTACGCGAATAGCCCAGCGTTGATTCAAGACCTCAAGGATGGAATTCGTGAGGCTATCGAGGACATAGGGCAGCCACTTTGCGATTTGGTTATGGAAAATTTCATTGAAAGGATATGGTCCTGTAAACGTGGTCGTGATGGTCATTCGCCTGATGTTATTTTCCACTGTTAACGGCATAGCTTCTTCTTTATAATGAAATAAACATCCGATCATTTATATTGAAAAATGGCATTTTTCTTTGAATATCATAATAACACCTCTTATTGGAAAATTTTGCTGCCTCTGAAAGTGATCTGCCAGTTATCAGAAATCTGAGACCATTTTGCATACGTAACGTATAACTGTAACTACGGTATCAGAGAAGCCAGACATAACATCCAAAAAAGTAAACGCTGAAGAAAATTCTACCCTAGCAAGCAACATTAATGAATATAAACAGGCAAGTAAACAATCTAATGAACTCTTGGGTATCGAATTCAGAGGATGCAGTATATTTATCAATACGGATATAGTGCACTTCCCCAATCGTAAGAGTACAATAATGCATAATATTTTATTAGTTCCCGAATCAACAGCAGAAACCTGAGAATGATTTTGATAGGCGCCATAATATTCAATAACATTTTTTACATTTGATTTATTGATTGAACCGAAGGAATAGAACATTTCCATATTACAGAATACAGATAGAATATTACAAATAGCAGTGCTTCCGTCAAATGGATATTCGTATAATCGTATAATAATAGCTATTATTCTTGAGGTGAAGTTTAGGCCCAAATCACCGAGTGAATAACAGCCATTATACGCGAGTAGGATACTATACTTTATCCTCGACTACTGAATGTATTTCTGGAAGATTTTGACATTTGGCGACCTCGACAAAATCCTTCTATGACAAGCGTGGAAAAGGTCGAGTTGACACATGAGAAATTTTTGGAGAACTGGTCATTGTTTATTTTGAGATAAAAAAGCTTTAATTGATAGAATAAAAGTAGATTGGGCCTCAATTGACAAGGTTCACTCATATTTGTTAGTTGAAGTACTTTAGAATACTGAAGAAGAATAAATATACAGGGTGTCCCGTAATTAGACCGACAAACTTCTTGTGGACATTATAGATGGTATTTTAGACAGATTCGACCGAAATCATATAATGCAAATTGCTATAATTGCTATAATGTCCACTAGAAGTTTGTCGGTCTAATTACGGGACACCCTGTATAATATCAGAAAAAAGTCATTTGGAGCTCCTATCAAGAATTTCTTGATCTGCTTCCGGGACAACACTACTGATCTTTTGGGAACGTATCCTTTATTTTTGTTCTTAACAATGTCTTCCACTTCATCCAATAATTTCACATTCGTTTTTTCCTTCAAATGTAGCATGGACCTTAACATAGATAATTTTGGTCATAACCTGTTTGGTGAATATTTCTGCGACTGGAGATTGTATGAATTAATCATACACTGAATATAACAAGAATCAGAGCAACATACCAAATCTTCAAAATATTCTAACAAAATATTTCCCTTCCACCACCGTTCCACTTCTGAAAGCCTGCATACTCTTATCTACAGGCAGCTTTAGATTTGACCGACATAAAAAATTCACGGGCTTTCACCGCTTGAAATTCGACGTATACACCATTCACAAAAGGTTGAGCCGTCGGTTGGCCATGGAAATTTGGCATATTCCACTGTGTATATTAGAATTTTGGGTTATGTTCTTTATTTTCTTGTCAGATTGTTACGCAATGCTGTCAATATTGCATAGAGTTCTCTGATAACTCGCAAGCTCGTCGGAAGAGGCCGATTATATTCAGCAACGTTGACTTTATTTTACTTTATGACAGTAAATACTGCCAACTTCAGATAAATAAAGAAACGCCTACTATGCGCTCAGCCTTTCGTGAACGGACTATAGTTCGACTATTATTTCAATAATTTAATTTCTGACAAGACGTCAGAATAAAACCAGTCAACCATGATTCTCACAAACACGGCCCATAGCAACGTTAAAAATCCAAATAATTCTAAAACTTACAATCTAATATTAATTTTTTCATTTTAGGAACGATATTGCTTCAATCAGAAAGTAAACTATTGATTACAACACGAGAAATATGAATACATTTCTAACTGTTTCCCATACATCCCTCGACCTTCACCCTCGGGATGTAACTAGGACAACCTCGAAAAATGTACTATTCATATTTCTCTAGTTGTTATAATAGCTATTAATACTCCAAATATCATTTCAATAAATTCCATCATCAATTGTTTCACGAAACAGATATTAGAATGATAACCACATTTGAGATTCTTAAATACTATTGATCCATCCTCTACCCTCAAATCTTTATTATAAGCAACTGCTATGACAAATCCAAGAAGACAATCTCCCTAATCCCAAATGAAGACGATTGATCGTCCCAATCTTCCGCATAGAACCTGCAATTTAACGACTATGGCATAGCATCAAAGCACAACTTTTCTTCGACCAGCCGCACAAACGATTTCGCAGATGAGCTTTGATATCAATGTCTATAGATCAGTCCAGCGGCCCTTCGAAGTCGCCGCCTGTATCCTCTGAACATCGATCAGAACTCGCGTTGGGCGACTGTAACGTGCCTCGACTTTTATTAAGCCATTTTCCGTCTGAAAAGCTGCATGTAAAATATTTGAAAAATTGATTATTCATCGTTTACGTCTTTGTCAATTTATTAGCTCAGTTTCGTGTCTGGCAGAGGAGGTTTATTGAAAATTTCAGGCAATTGATGTCTTGTATGTCGTATCTTCGTTCGACGATATTAGAAAATGAATTATAATATCGTTTGTACGGGACCGAAGAGTGACAGTTACGGATGGTTTTGTCGAAAGAAGAGGACGGCACTATCTGATTGAATTTGCCCGGGTTGGGGATCACGTTGTCATTTTACAAGATACGAGAGAGAATGATTTCTGCTCAGGCTCGGCTGTCATGTCTTTCGTTTCCCTTTTTTCCTCTTTTGATCTTAAATTTGTATCAAACCTATTGCGTTGAGTGGTTGATGGTTAATAGTTAAAAAAGGGTTACAGTTCACTACGACCCTTCTTCTTCTTCTTCTTCTCTGTGCGGTGCCTTACCGGCCGAACTGAGGCCTAGTAGCACATTGTTCATCCGCATCGTTCTATAGAGACTCAGCTCTTCAGACACGAAGACAGAAATGTCGCGAGCCTGCCAGGAGTGGTCCCTCTCACCATAGGAATAGAAGGTGTTGGATTTCCTAGGTGTGTTGACCTTAACTCAGTAAGGTTCCCACAGTTGAACAAAATATGCTCAACCGTTTCATCAGTACTCCTGCACCACCGGCATAGGGAGCAGCTCGTCAATCCTATTCTCTTCAAATGCTTTTTAAACAGGTGACCAGTCAATGCACCAGTCACCAGACCGAGTTGTTTCCTCTCCAGCAGCAGAAGCCTATTGACCTCAGATCGCGAGGACGGTCTCTCAATGAGAATCCTCGACCACCTCAGGCCCACCCCTGCGCTCCATTCCGAGGAAAATTCCCTGTTCAGCCAGTTCCTGAAGAAACTTCTGACAGATGTGCGACAGATTGGCAGCGAAGGCTCCGGACCAACAAATGCTAATCCGGCTCCCCGCCTAGCCAGTTCATCTGCCTTGACTACGACCCTAAGAGCTATTGTGCTCCCTTACAGAGCTGTTCTGACCATACCCTTCACAGCTTGCCGTCCAGAGATCTGATGAAATCCAATAAATGTGAAAGCTTCAACGAGGCTAGTTCCTCACTCTTACAAGTTTCTCGCCCGAGGCATTCTCGCCTTAGGCTCGCAAGGGCAAAGCATTCCGTGACTAGGTGAATGGGGGTTTCTTCCTCCTCCCCACAGAACCTACACTCGTCAGTGTCCGACAATCCTATCCTCAACAGGGGCTTCCTGAGTTGCCAGTGTCCTTTAAGAAAACCAGTGAAGAGGTGTAATTGTTTTTTACCAAGATCCATGTATCTTTTGGATCTTGCTGTTTCAAAGTTCCGCAGGAACTTAGTGAAATGATCCATCCCTGGGAGATTCCATCGGAGTTTTTCCCTCTCGCCTTTCTCCTTCTCCAGAAACTGCTTCTCATTGGTACATTTACCTATATCACAGACGGGTTCTGGGCCAATGAGTGATATTCGTGCCTGATTTTGTTACGGTACTCCCAGATCATCTTTGAGTCGACGACGTAGGAGCTCAGTGCTATAATGTCAGCCTGACTATCTGAGTGTATGGCTATATCGCACTTCTGATAGTTTGTTTCTAGAATGATATCTAGACATCTTTCAATAGCTAAGATTTCCGCTTGAAAGACGCTCATACAGGAGCCTAGCGATAGTGCACACTTGGTACTTGGCCCGTATATCCCAGCGCCAGCTCCTGTAGAGGTTTTGGAACCATCTGTATACCATTTTACGGAATTTTATCCTCCATTCGCTCTAATCTAGAATACCACACAAAATCTTCAGTTCTCCTTGCATCTACACCATTTCCAAGTGTATTTCAGAAAGCGTCAATTGTATTTCAGAATAGTCAATTGTATTTCAGAAAGCGTCAATTATATTTCAGAATAGTCAATTCTATTTCAGAAAGCGTCAATTGTATTTCAGAAAGCGTCAATTGTATTTCAGAAATCATCAATTGCATCACTTGTAATTCAAATCAGTCAATTCAATTTCAGAATTCGTCAATTGTATTTCGGAAATGGTCATTCGAAATTCAATTTATAGGTACACACATTTACATATAGCAGAATTGTTCATTTTAAATACGGTTTATCCTCCTCATTCCCAAGACCACACTGAAATGGATATAATTGTGATATTTGGAAATCAAAATAATATTCCTATTCTGAATTACAAATGACGAGTTCTGAAATACATATGATATAATCTTAAATACAATTGACGCTTTCTGAAATACAATTGACAAATCTGAAATACAAGTGACGCTTTCTGAAATACAATTGACTAATCTGAAATACAATTGACGCTTTCTGAAATACACTTGGAAATGGTGTAGACATCTTTCAATAGCTAAGATTTCCGCTAGAAAGACGCTCATACAGGACCCTAGCGACAGTGCACACTTGGTACTTGGCCCGTATATCCCAGCGCCAGCTCCTGCAGAGGTTTTGGAACCATCTGTATACCCTTTTACGGAATTTTATCCTCCATTCGCTCTAACCTAGAATACCACACAAAATCTTCAGTTCTCCTAGCTTCTACACCATTTCCAAGTGTATTTCAGAAAGCGTCAATTGTATTTCAGAAAGCGTACTTGTATTTCAGATTAGTCAATTGTATATCAGAAATCGTCAATTGTATTTCAGAAAACATCACTGAATTACAAATGTCGGGTTCTGAAATACATATGATATAATCTGAAATACAATTGACGCTTTCTGAAATACAATTGACTAATCTGAAATACAATTGACGCTTTCTGAAATACAATTGACTATTCTGAAATACAATTGACGCTTTCTGAAATACACTTGGAAATGGTGTAGTATATGTTTTTATTATCTCGTGTACTGTATAAGCTCATAATCGCGTCGTATTTATTACTATTATATTTTGAAGTGTCGTTCTTTCCTCTTTTGTTCCTTTTCAAAAGGTATGAATCCAAAAGAATAGCTCCATTCAATTTGTTCATATAACTTATTCAGAACAAAATCAAACTTTTTTCAATTACGGACCCACCTTCCATATTCCTTATCAATTCACCAATGGCTTCGCCCAATCAATACGAAGATAGCCCTAGGCGTCTTTTTCAATTTAGCCCTCGCTGTTTATCCCAGAATATCCGCCTTCTTCCATTCATCGATA
This sequence comes from Propylea japonica, assembly GCA_013421045.1. NCBI lineage: Eukaryota > Metazoa > Arthropoda > Insecta > Coleoptera > Coccinellidae > Propylea > Propylea japonica. The sequence continues at coordinate 76,313,490 of CM024243.1, forward strand.
CGCGAGACCATAGATTGGCAACAAACTCTTATAATTGAACGTTTAAAATTTATCACAACCCATAGTTGGGAGTTTTCATCGTCAATCGGCCACTTGGGGCCGTGATTTGTTCCAGAACATGCTGAATAAAAACCACGAACCTTCTTTGAATCGAATTTTGAATAATTCAGAAGCCATTACTGGATGAATAGAAGCAACGCGGCGGGGAATGGATTTTCTCAGAAACGCACAGAGAACGGATGATTTTTGTTCTGTGGTCCTTTTGTGTCTTGTGTACGAACGGCTGAGTTGGATAAATAGGTCTGTGTTTATAGATAGATTCGTAGCAATCGCCGTGATAGGTATAGTCCGTTCACGAAAGGTTGAGCTCATAGTAGGCGTTTCTTTATTTATCTGAAGTTGGCAGTATTTGCTGTCATAACGTAAAATAAAGTCAACGTTGCCGAATGTACCCGCCTCGTCCGACGAGCTTGCTAGTTATCAGAGAACTCTATGCAATATATACAACATTGCGTATCAATCTGACAAGACAGAGTGTCAAATTGTCATGCCAACCGACGGCTCAACCTTACGTGAACGGACTATTGCTCAGTTGCAGGAACGTCCATTAAAATTTAAAGGTCCATTAAACCCTTAATCCTCCATTAGTTCCTTGTAATAATGGAGGATTAAGAGTTTAATGGACCTTTAAATTTTAATGGACGTTCCTGCAACTGACACTATATGTAGTATTTGTTTGTTTTTCTGACTTCAATTGGAATATTGAAAAGAAGAATCCTTATACAGGATCTCCATAAATGAGTATAACAGCGTAGTTGGCGTTGTACTATAATAAATATTTATATTCTGATGTGAACTTCAATTTAAACAACTATATTGTGCGTTTAGGCTGGTCTTTCCAAAAGAAACTGAATAATGTGACTGGAATCATTAATGAGTAGACTTTGCATCAAAAAACATAATATAAAATATGTCCAAAGCAACCTACGATTTTACAATCATTTATGAAGACCTTGTATTTCCATAACAGGATATTCGATTCAAGTGAAATTTTTCTTGTGAATGAAGACTGTTATACGCAATTTTCATGCAACAATTTGTGGCTATAGTGTCAACAGAACCATAGAAAATTCATTTTGAATATCGAAAATAAGAATCTCTATATTTTCATAACAGAATAACCGATTCAGGTGAATTAAAAATGATATAATGAACGTTCGTGCGAAATTTTGAGAGGATCACATAAGCCACATAATTAAATTTTTGTAATTATTCATTTTTACATAATTCATTATTTCAAGATTTGTATGTTTGTGGGTTTGATACGAGTTAACTCATAGGCTACTTGACCGATTTCAATAATTCTTTCACCCTTAGAATGCTACACTATCACTGAGTAACATAGGCTATACTTTTCACCCGAGAAAATTAAGGAAACCTACTATAACTTCAATGATAAAAAATATGAGTACCAAAATCAGCTATTTTCAGGGGCGCTGCAAAAACCGTAAGACGTACATAGAAACAATGTATGACGGAAATATACCTCTTTAATAGTTCTACAAAAAAGTCCGCGATAGCATATATCTATCTTTCAGGGTTTACTCGGTATCACCTTTTAAAGTTTTCCGAATGTTTCTCAAAATTATGCATCATTTTGGAGTATTTTTTTTATGAATCCGCTATTGATCCTTATCCAATTAAATACGTCGTTCATACCCAGTATTTAATTTAGAACGAAATTGCCTTCTACATCATTCAATCATGATGAATACATCAAAAAATATGGCAGGTTGAAGATGAAATCGCACCAAAATGCGTCTCCGAGGTAGGCACTAGGCGGGTAGGAGAAGGTACCGAAGTGTGAGGGATGTATGAATGTATTTTGGATTGCCCCATGCCCGTATATTTATGATCACAAATCAGATCAACAGATGGCGCTGTAGTCGTTATTTAGGTTATTCATCTACTATGCAACTAAACGGCTGGATCGAATTGAATGAATTTTTGTGTATACAGAACAAAGTCTGTTGGGTCTGCTAGTCTTATATAAAATTTTGAGGTAATAGTCTTATTGCTCCACCAAAGAACGAGCGCATTTCATCCTAAATATCGAATTCATTTCGGAATAATGATAAAACACTTTTCACAAAATTATATCATACTGAGTGTTCATGCAAAATTTCAAGAAAATCGCGTAATCTGGACCTTATATTTAAATTTTTGCACTTTTGATTTTCTGCAAATTTAATTCTCTGAATAATTTCCAGAATATAATTCCGATCCTGCTCAGATTTTGCATTTATATATTGAGGTTTAATATCAAGTCCTATACAATGGCCTAATTGCTCCACCAATGAACGAGCGCTCAAAGGCACTTGCTCAAGGCTCTTCTTAAATTTTTTTCATTCAAAACACGAACGCGAATATAATGATGGAATATTTAAAACACTATGAATTGGAACGAGAATATTGTCTTCGACGTTTTCGAAAAGTTCGGTGCTATTCATCTTGAAAGTGGAGTGAAAAATATACTTAAAATGCATAAGTGCCTCAAATTGCAATATCGATTAATGAAATTATAAAACCACCGTTTTACCGAAGCAGTATAAATTTTTTTCGAATTTAAATCCAGACAATAGAATTTCTCGATGTAATCATTCGTATAAACGCCCAATCGATCATTCTGTATCACTGATTCGAAATAAATTTTTTACACGACAGCATTAACGTTCAACGACAATCTCTAAAGGCACGAACCTTTTTCCCTCAACAAAATGGAAAGCTACCGAGCGATTCGAATCGCAGATAACCTTTTAATAGCAACCCGACAAAAAATAAAACAATTAAAACATCCCAGCGACCTGATCAATATAAATTTGCATATCTCATTCGAATAAATCGATATTATATTTTATAATTGCCTAGCAACCTTCACCACACAAATATAAATATACTGTAGATCATCTCGTCACGTAGAATGGTTCTCAGTCTTTCTCTATTTCCAATTGAGCTTTGGAAAAAGAACTATAGCTATGACGTAGTGGAGAATTAATATCAGTTTATTGAGTAACGTGACAAGAACCAATGATATCTGATATTCCGTTTATGTTTGGATTATAATTCATATAAAGTTGATTAGAAGATAAGGTACCTACCCTGTATATTTCGATATGTCAGAAAGGTAATGGTGTTGCCTTGTTTTATGGTATTCAGATCTATCGGAAGATTAATGACGAATGGTTTGATCATTCTGATTATTGTTCATTCGAATACAGAACTGATATGGGAAGAAAATACCCGAATGATATAAAAATATGTTTTATTTATTATTTTTATATTATATAGTTATGTTTTCATTCATTCATTTTCAAATATGATAGATTTTTTTGAGGTTTTATCTCTTGTATCGAGAATGTATGGTATCTTTCACATTTTCCTCATCCAATACTGAGAATACATATACCCGGCCGTTCAATAAGTAGAGAGCCTTTCAATTGGTGTAGCCACAAACGAATTGCTTCCTCATCCTTCGTTTTTTCCAGATTCAGCCCCAAGCGATTATTATCTGTTTCAAAACTTGAAGAGATGGCTCCAAGGAAAGAAATTCGAGACGATTGAAGAGATGGAATGGGAAACTGACGCATATTTTGGGGACTTTGACTAATCTTACTATTCAAGAGGCATCGCAATTTTGGAAAATCGTAGGCCTAAATGTACATAGCCTCACGAATTCCATCTTCGAGGTCTTGAATCAACGCTGGGCTATTGGCGTAGACCTTCTCTTCCACGTGGCCCCAAAGAAGTCGCAAAGTGTTAAACACAAGATCACGGTGGCCAATTGTGATCACCTCTTCGAGATATAGTAGGGGAGAGCGGGGCATAATGGGCTAGCGGGGCAAAGCGGAATTTTCTCATTACAGCCAAACGAATTTTTGAGCACAGTTTCAAATAGCTCGATTTCATTGGTAATCGTTCAGCACGTGGTCTTCATATGCTAAACACGCCACTTCTAAAGTAATTTAGTCAGTATGACTGAAAAACTGCAACGAGTGAGTTTGTTAATAAAATCTTCAGTATTGAACTTGAGTTTTTACGAAATCCTGAGCTCGAATAATTGTGTTTTATATTCCTTTTTATAGAGATTCCATATAGAATCAATTATTGAAAATTCAAGAGAGATTGCGAAAAAGTTAAATATTTTCAGTTCATGTTTAGTACTTGAAGTCCCATTGGGGCATAGTGGGATATTGTTTCAACGGTACCCCACTTCGCCCCTTTTTGAAATGCCTCAAATATTAATTTCCTTCATTAACTTAAGTAACTTATTATCACTAAATATGGTTCAAACGTATAAAGGGACTACAGAACAGCATTTCTGGTCAATGCAAGCAATGAAAAAAGCGCTTCAAAATGTTGTGTCGGGAGAAATGGACAACAAAAAAAAAGAGCCAACTTAGACAACGTTCCCTGAACTACACTAAAGAAAAAATAAGAAAGCCCTAAGTATGTACTTTTGAGCGCTCGTTCATTGGTGGAGCAATGAAGCTATTACCTCAAAATTTTGTATTGGACTTTAGATTGATACTAAATATGTAAATGCAAAATCTCAGAACGATCGGAATGATATTTTGGAAATTATTCAAAACTGAAATATGTAAAAATTTGGGCACACCTCTCTTGTGCGGGGGAAGATGATCTCGATGACGAAAGCACTAATATATGTGTGATGTGTGCTGATGAATAAATATTATCATTATTTTCATTTCGTTAGGTTGATGTTTTTGTTCTTATATAAATATGTATGTTTATAAGATTATAATGATAATATATAGGCCAAAGATTCGTATTCTATTTTTTTCGTGTTAGTAAAGACTATTAAGTTCGAAGTTTATATTCTTAATTAACTTATTATAGCTACCCCACAATGCCCCATAAGGTACCCCGCTTTACCCCTATATATGGGGCAAAGCGAGACAAAATACCATCTGACATTTAAACCTCATATTTCGTTTATTTCTCGTGAAAAGTGAGAGAAAAATATGTATAGTCATTCGTAATGAGTTAAACACTGATTTTGACTAAAAATTTGCTGTTTAATCACGAATATATTTTTTGTACGTACACTTAAGTGTTAGGTAACCCACTTCGCCCCGCTCTCCCCTACGTATCGTCTTGTTGGAAGAAATGCATGGGTTTTATTTTTCACATCACTAACTTGTTCGAACAGCTCAAATTTTTCCACCAATTTCTTTATTGCGGTCCGACAAGGTGCTTCACGACGACCCAAAAATGTTCGAGTTTTACGAACTGTCTCTGCCAAATTTTCACCATTTTTATAGTGAATTTTAATAATTTAAATGCGTTCTTGAAGCGTGTATCGTTCCATTTTTATTAATGGCGTAGTTTCTACCTGTCTAAGTGTCAAAAAATGATAGCTTCAAACGGGGCATCTACCGAAATAGCGCGCTATTCAAAATAACACCTCTTATTGGAAAACCCTTTATATTGAACGCCCTAGTTACATAATTTGTTATTCAACATACGAGGAATTACCTACCAAATGATCTGTATCTTAATAATCATACAGAAAATATCCAAACAATAACCTCCCTCAAATCGAAACAACCCATAAACAAACAATTTCCCAAATCCTTCCCGTCAATTCCCAAGGAACACCTTCCACCTCAGACCGTACCGTCACCCGATACGCTCGGTTATCGGCCCGGCATATTATATTAGAATCAAACATTTGCAGAAGATTAAAAGCCGGGGAAAACCGAGCAGGGAAATCTCTTACGACTATGCAACCGCGAATAAAGGCTGCCCCCCTAGCCCCCCAGCCCCCCATCCATTCAATTCCGCCTTCCGTATTCCCAATCCGATTTGTCGAACAGACGTACGGACGGACTTTTCGTTTATTTTGCCAAAGACTGAAGGGAACACAATTGATATTTCAAACACAAAGGTGGCACGCTTGACTGGGTCGCTCGCGCGCCCGCACTGGCAAATATTTTGCCAAGGATCACTTTATTCCGAGCTATCGATTCTATTTGTCTTTGGTTAAATATTTCTCGGAAGATGGAGGATTTGAGCTCTCGTCTCCTGATCGAGATTTCGGGATTAATTGGAGCTTGTTTTGCGTTCGAGGAAGTGGAAGAGTATTCCTGTTGGTTTTCTTTAGGGAGAAAGGGAAGGTGGATGTTGAAGTATGGGGAGATGATGCGAAGAGATTCAACAGATATATGAAGATAGGAAGAGGCTTAGTGTCAGTTGCAGGAACGTCCATTAAAATTTAAAGGTCCATTAAACTCTTAATCCTCCATTATTACAAGGAACTAATGGAGGATTAAGGGTTTAATGGACCTTTAAATTTTAATGGACGTTTCTGCAACTGAGCATTAGCAATGTATTTAAGTAAAGGGTTTTCCAATAAGATTTGATATTTTGAATATCACACTATTTCGGTAGATGTCACGTTTGATGCTGTCATTTTTTGACATTTGACAAGTCGAAACTACGCCATTAATAAAAATGGAACGATACACGCTTCAAAAACGCATTGAAATTATTAAAATTCACTATAAAAATGGTGAAAATAGGGCAGAGACGGTTCGTAAAACTCGAACATTTTTGGGTCGTCGTGAAGCACCTTGTAGAACCGCAATAAAGGAATTGGTGGAAAAATTCGAGCTGTTGGGACAAGTTAGTGATGTGAAGAATAAAACCCGTGCACGTCGCTCAAGAACAGCCGAGAATATTGCTGCTGCAGCAGCCGAAAGAGTTGAAGAAAGCCCAGGGTTGTCCATACCTCGTCGTTCTTTTGAATTAGGCTTTTCACAAACGCCATTACACCGTATTTTGCATAAATATTCGGGTCTTAAGGCTTATCAAGATCAGTTAACACAATAACTCATTCCAGCCGATCATCATCTTTGCTGATTGGGACTTTGAAATGCATGAAAATGATCCGGAATTCCATCGAGGAATTATCTTGAGTGATGAGGCCCATTTCTACCTCGGTGGCATCGTCAACAAGCAAAATTGTCGCATCTGGGGCTCGGAAAACCTAAGACTTATTGTTGAGAAATCTCTCTATCCTCAACATGTGACTGTTTGGTGCGGTTTATAGTCCGGCGGAGTCATTGGACCTTAGTTTTTCGAAAATGAGGCTGAAGCAACAGTTAAGGTGAAAAATTATTTTTCTGATCTCGAATGAAAGCGATAAAGCAATTTGGCAATCCGCGTGGAACATATGTAAGGTTCAAAACAAAAATTTATTAACTGATCCCTCCAATAAAGTTCCTGGATTCGATCTTCCAAGGAAAATTTGGACAGGAACAGGTCATGGCCGTTGTAATAGCATGCTTTTCAACTGGAATTCAGTTGAGTCCTAATTGCGAATACGGAGGAGCAGAGGAGACTATAGAACATCTGATTAATAATTGTCCAATATTTAAATTTCAGGATGGCTTAAAGGCTATACAGAGGTTACAGAGTCATTTTTGAATTGGGATGTTAATTTTAAATCGATTTAATAGAGTTTCGATCATTTCATTTTTCTGCTTCTTCTTCTGCTTTGATTTGTTCGTTTCAAATTCAGAATTCCGAAGGCATCTTAGAGAGTGTTATCGGTCGGACTCAATAAAGAAGTAGTCCTTCAATATTCGAATAGTTTTTAAGTGTTATTTTGGTTGGAACCGCAAGACAGGTTTTTTCTACTGAGCTCTGGTATTATACGAAAAAATAGTATGGAACCCCGTCTTGCTCTAACCTCATTTAGGGATTTTTGTTTTTGTTTTATGTATTGTATTATGTTAGCTATAGGTTTGAATAAATTTATGACTACCACAAGATACTGTGTCCTCACCAATTCTCGCCTGACGTTCAAAATCAATACAATTTAATATTCCCCATCCCATACGCGAGGAAATTCAATGTATCGGTAAACTGCTCTTCTCACCCTCCAAATATTTTTTTCGCATCAGAAGAATCGCGATACCGTCGAACAGAGCAAGCGTATACACCGCAATTTGGTTATTTAATATTTAAATAGGAGTTATCGAAGAATACGTACGTACGTACCACCCTATCAGGGAATTTGCATTGATGGTCCTGAATCGACAAAGCAGGAAGAAAGTATTCAATTTCTTCATTCTCCGGCCTATTCGCGGAATCGTAAATATGCTCGAATTCCAATATAAGCCGGAGGGAAACCATTGACGTAGAAGAGCGGTGGGCTAAGGGCTGAAGCAATTGCGTCCATAAAAAATGTTGGAGAAGTCCTGAGCAGTTGCTTTTGAGCGCTCATTCATTGGTGAAGCAATAATGCTATTACCTCAAATTTTGTATGGGACTTGATTATTGTGCTAAGTATATGAATGCAAAATCTCAGCACGATTCGAAATATATTCTAGAAATTATTTTGAGAATAGAATATGTAAAAAATCAATAATTAAATTAAATTTTATGATTAAGATGATGCTATCCTTTTTAAATTCTGCATGAACATTTAGTATATCAACCTTCATTCATAAAATAAATTTAACTCTAATCGGATATCTCGTTATGGAAATATAAAGATTCTTCTTTTCAATTTTTCAATTGAATTTTCTATGGTTTTGTTAACACTATGGCCAGAAGATTTTGCATGAGGCTTATTATGAGCATCTTTCAAGTAGCCGTAAAATTTCATATCGTTTGGTTTTGTTTCGTCTGAGATATTGAGGAACAAACATTTTGAACGGCCATATTTTATGGAACAGCCTGTACGATCTGGCTGGTTAACAAACTTAACCGCGGCGTTTAGGAACCGAACTCACCATGAAAATCTCGAGTGTCTAGGACAATTGCTTCAAAAGTTATCGTTCTAACAGCCGGACGGCCCCACGGACATAACTAAATTTGAACACGGATTAGTCATCAGGGAGTCAAACCCTATCGTGTGAGATCATTTTCGGCTCAAAATTCTAAAATTACAGACATTTTGGGCAAAACGATATAGATATCGAGTGAAATATAATCTGGGAGGATTCTGCATTTCTAAAAAACTTTTTAGGTTTTCACTCCCAGTCTCTGAAACAGAAATTATCAAACATTTTTAATTAAGATGAAATGCTCCTGCGAGAATCTTTGCACTAATTTGTCAGGAGCAAATTGGTATTGAAAAATTTTTTGCCTACCAGTAAAACAAAAAAAGGAAATAAATGAAAAGGATGATGTAACGTTTCGGTGTCTATATCAGACACCTTCTTCAGACAAACTTTTCGCCGAAGAAAAATTTTCAATTATTTCTGTTTCAGAGACTGGATGTGAAAACCTTAAAAGTTTTTCAGAAAAAATATAGCACTCGTTTGAGTAGAACAAACGCTGAAAAACAAAAATTCAAAGGAACTTTGAATTTGAAACTCCTCGGTAATATAAAGAGTTGACCGAAATATGTGATATAGATCCAGAGTTATTTTCATTTTAAATGCGAATAGTCGAACGTTTTTAGAGCTATATTTTTGAATGAGAGTTCGCTAATGATTCTCGAAAAAAGTTATCAGGTTGATGATTCTTTGTCATGATAAAATACAGAGGAACTTCCCTGTAGCGAATGTCTGTATAACGAATTTCACTGTATAACGAATTTCGTACACCTTGAATCCAAATTCCACGTTGAAAGCACCCTCTAAAACGAAGTAAATTCTCTCTATAACGAAATTTAACAAGAACATCACTTTTTGAATGGGTATTGGTAAAATGTATAAGGGTGGGGTTTTCTCATAATTATGCCGGACATAGGTAATAAATCCCGACCATAAACTGAACCATTACGGCGGCAGATAGATCCTTCCGAAACGTTGGATTCAGCTGGAAATGTTGATAATGACGGTTAATTTAAATGATTTCGTTAATGTCGATGTAAATATTGTAACAAACTAACTTCCAACTGAAAAGGACATGTTAAACAGTGTCAAATGCGGTGTTCGAGATCACTACGATTGCAGTGATAATACCGACAGCGTTGATTTGGAGGGGTAACTGGCCGAGAAACCTAATCGTGAAGAGGTACTGTGGGGACTAACAGATTACAGGTCACTGCATTGGCGCTGCCAACCAGGTTGACGCTACCCCCCACAGAGAGCGCCACCAAGCACCAGTCTCAGCACTACGGACAGTAGCCAATAGATGGCTCCACGGACGGGATATATCTCCAGACGGTCTTCCCTAAATTAGGAAATAACGTGTTTTGTCGATCTACAGACGTCGAAAAACTAATTTAATGAAGTCTAGTAGATTACGTGAATACGAATAATATCATACCGGAACAACAATTCGGTTTCCGCAGAGAGCACTCAACAATTCACCAACTATTGAGATTGACTGAAGAAATAAAGGCAAAAATGAATTTATCCACATGTACAGGCGCAGTCTTTCTCGACATAGAAAAGGCCTTCGACAAAATGTGGCACCAAGGGCTCATTTATAAAATGAAGAAATTTAAATTCCCGACTAAATTAATAGAAATAGTGAAGTCATATCTGAGAAACCGAAAATTCCGTGTAAACATAAACGGAACGAGATCCACCGAACGAAACATTGAAGCCGGAGTACCGCAAGGATCGGTGATAGGACCACTATTATTCAATATATACATGTCGGATATCCCAGAGATGGAAAAGGCAAGAGAGCTCAATTTGCAGACGACACAGCGATCTATTACTCTAACATGTACAAGAAGACAGTGACGAGATACCTCCAAATAGAACTAAACCGACTTCTAGTCTATTTTAAAAAGTGGAGAATAAAAATAAACACGAAGAAGACAGTCGCAGTATTTTCAATGGTACAAATGTGACGAAAGAAAAAGCAGGAAATCTCATGATCGATAACGAAAAACTAGAATGGAAGAGCGAAGCGAAATACCTAGGAGTAATCTTAGATGAAAAATTGAAATACAATAAACAACTAGAAGAAAACGAAAAAAGAACGGGACAACTACACGGCTTTCTTTACCCGTTATTGAATAAAAATAGCAAGCTATCATTAGAAAACAAATTGAAGATTATTAAAGCGGTGATAATCCCGAGCATAACTCACGCGGGAGTAACGTGGCACAACGTAGAAAACTGCAGAAAGAAAGATCTACAAAGAGCACTCAACAAAGTTATTAGATCAGCGATTGGTGCTCCTTGGTATATGACTAACCGACAAATAAGGAAAGAAATGAAAATCGAAACAATAGAAGAAATGATTAACAAGCAAACGAAGAAGATGATAGATACAATAGCATTGCACGAGAACAAGGAGATAAGAAACATAATCAATGTAAAAGTCAGGAAAACAGATAAGAGGACTTATCTAATAAACCAGTAAATCAGAGGAGTATAACAAATCCTAAAATTGAATATAAACTAATCGAAATTTTTTTTCTTTTCAGAAAACATGAGATGCCAAAACCGGAAATGACGAAGAAACAAAAGCAAGACAGAAACATCAACAAGAAGATGAACGGTAACAAGTATCGACGACCTTTCGGGGAACAGAAACTAATGAGATTTTCTTTTTTGTCTGTTTCAGATTCAAAGAAGACAACCCCAAGAAGAAGTTGACGAAACGTAATAATAGTTATAAAAACTCGCGAATTTTTCAAAATTTAAACTTGTAGAAAGAAGGCAAAATGAGACATGGGGTGAATGGAATCCAATTCCGATCCCCTAACAAAACTTAAGATCACAGATCTACAGACAGAGTAGATAGAGTAGTGTATTATTTGTAAATATTGTGTTTTTATTATATATTTCTACATGTTTATTTTCACTTGTCTATTTTATATTCCTTTCTAACTAGGAGTAGGCAGATTGAGGCCTAGTTAGAACACCCGCATCTTTCCTCTAGCTAGGAGTAGGCAGATTGAGGCCTAGCTAGAGCATGGTGTTTTAATCCCGGGTTAGCCAGGAGTAGGCAGATTGAGGCCTGATTAATCCGCGGTATCGAGCAGATCGTTACCCAGTCCCAACAGTACCTACTTCAAGTCTTTAAAACGTGTCGTCTCGCTTTCCGCTCCATCGAAGGGGTTCCGAAAAATATTTCGAATCTTTGAGAAAATGTGAAGTTTTTTTATGAGAATAAAATGTTTTTTAATTGAACCACTCAGACAGAAATCACGAATTATTTGCCCAAAAAATCGTGAATAGCTATGTATTGCATTCGCACCTACATAAAATGCCTATAAGCTATCAGAAATGCACTTACACACCTTTTTGGGTGTATATAAATTCACAATTAAAAATTCAATTGCACGTTTCGATACTTAACACTATAAAAAAAACTTCTCTATAAACAAAATTTCTGTATAACGATTTTTTTGCGGATTTAGCGATTTCGTTATAGGAAAGTTCCACTGTAATATCAAAAAAGTTTGTTCCCTTTATGACCTTGCGACGTGCGCTACTGGTACACCTATCAGTTATTAGACTGCTCGTATCGAACAGGGGTGCGTCGCACCTCTCGAAATTCGATCAAATTTTAAATTATGTCTTTAATAATGCATGTTTTGTTAGCAGGGGTTGACAATTGGGGCGAGAATGGGACGACGGAAGATAGAGAGGAACATCCCCCTACTCCATAGGTAGGAATATTAACAATATCGATACCGGGGAGCATCCGGATGACTACGTTGAGAACTTGAAAAATGCGTTTTCCAGTGGGGAAAGCAGATTCCAGAAATTCATTGTAAATCTCATATTTTCATGAAAATATAATATTCAATTGAATTTTATTCTGACTGTCGAAATAAAATAGTTGCCATCAATACAATATTATATATGTGACTTGAGACGGCGAGTCAACATGTAATTTTAAGAAAAAAAGCTTTTATAAACATGGGTCCGTAAAAGCTTCGGTACGGAGCTACAGGGTATTGAAATTTCCAAAAAAAATAGGTTTTTCTTCCTAACTCCTGTAGTTTTTGAGATATTCAGTCCAAATTTGTAATACGAGCTATTTTCAACAGTCTTCATCATTGCACGTCCTGAATCTTAACTAGGATCTATAGGGTATTTTCTTTTCCGGAGCCGTGTCTCCTTTTTCCCTCTCGAACTTTTTCGCGGTACGTAGGGTAGACGGAGGCGAATCGGATCACTTTTTCTTTGAGGTTGGGTAAATCATACTAAAGTGTTATATAATGTTATTTTTATTGTTGAAACCGAAAGAAGTAACAATCAGCTATGAAATAAACATAGGAAAACTTAAATCATACATATATTCGCTTCATTAGCTCTTAAAAACTGAAAAAAGAAAAATATCCGAATCGCCCCAATTTTTGGGGTGAATCGGATCGTACACAACATGTAACAAAATTTTAAGTTTCTTAACACTATAGCTTTGGAATCAGTAAAAAATTAATAATGAGATCAATTTTAATTATTGGCACATAATTCACATATATATGGTCCTTTTTTCCCCCCATATCAGCACATTTTTCGTGGCACCATTCTTCGCAGGCATTGCACTGATATGAATCCAATCCTCTGATGGTGGATGAACGAATATTTCGGAACAGTAAATGCAGTGCCACTCTCTCTGTTTTGCAGATGAACTTTTAATATTTATCGCAGGCTCTGCTTTATTTTTCATCTTTTTCATAGTATTTTCGACTTGCCAAGTGCAACAGCCGGTCAGCTAACTTCTTTTCTGCGTTCTCATCTAAAGCTGGCTGTCCACCTCGACGCTTAATAATACCCCTGGACGAAGTAACTCTTCTCTGTAAGCTCGTGAACGGTACTGCAAAAATCTCAGCAGCCTTACGTAAGGTCAACTTTTTGTTCTGAACTTTATTTACAGCCTCTTTCATTTTTTCTTGAGACCATTCTCCGGCATCAGTCTTTCTTTTGTACGTGCGAACCATCTACAATGAAATAAATATGAATCAATAACCTCAAACATGTAATAAATCAGTTTAAAAGTGTGATCCAATTCGCCCCTGACGATATGATCCGATTAGCCCCATAATCAAGACTTTTGAAATAAATATTTTAGACGTTAACCTCTAAGATCATACTTAAAAGCGAATTGGTTCTCTAATATAGACACCTTGCTTAACAATATAAACCAATGTAGTTGAGTTTTAACACAAATCTCTAATATGACACAAAGAAATCGTAAGTACGTACCTTAGATGAGCGCCAAAATTGCAACACACACAAACAACCGAATCGCTAACGAGCGGCGTCGCAACTGATTCACAAGCGCAATCGAAATACTGCCCTTTTGGGAGGTGCGGGGTGAGAGGAGAGACGCAAAACGCCGGTTGAGTGCGTTCTATGTGAATGCGATATTTGAATTATCAACAGATTTCTTATTTTGATCCGATTCGCCCTGTGATCCGATTCGCCTCGGTCTACCCTAACTGATCAGCGTTGAATCAATTTTTGATATCTTCGTTCTATTTAAAAACTTTTTTCGTATATCTAACCCTTTTCGAGTAAAAAATTATTAAACGATTGTTTGTTATTCGCTAAATCAAAAAAATAATAGAAATCCTGGATAGGAATGCCCAAATTTTGCTTTCATTTTGAAAGCTCGTCACCTGAGACTCAACTACAATCGTTCAATAATTTTTTTCTCGAAAACGGTTAGAGATAAAAAAACTACACGAGCCAAAAAAATTTTTAAATTGAACGAAGACATCAAAATTGATTTTACGCTGACCAGTGGCGAACCGCAAAAAAAATTGAGAGGGAAAAAGGATACATGACTCCGGAAAAAAAGCACCCTGTAGATTCTAGTTAAGATTCAGGACGTGCAATGATGGAGACTGTTGAAAATAGATAGCATTCTAAATTTGGACTGAAGATCTCGAAAATTGCAGGAGTTATGAGCAAAAAAACAATATTTTTTGGAAATTTCAACACTCTGTAACTCCGTAACGGAACCATGTTTATAGGGACTTTTTTTCTTGAAATTATATGTAGATTCATCCCCTTAAGTTGTGAAATACTATTATGTAATACCCTGTATAGGTTTACACAATACATAGTGAGCAGTGTATACTATCCCCTATTTGAGTGTTTTTCAGGCAGAAATACTTGCGATCGAATGGTGCCAAGATAGAAACCTGAAAAGAAACTATCAAGGGTGTGACAAAGTGATTCTTTTTGATAGTTAAAGAAAAGGAGTGGCTAACACACAATAGCCAGAGAGGAAGCATAAACGACACTCGTAGGCCAAAACCCTTCTGTGCTATAGGCAAATGCTAATCAATGAGGTAGGCAAGAAAAATATGGTCTTTTTAATCTGGTTTCCCGACCTTTCGGGAATCAAAGGAAACGAAGAGGCCAATACCCTTGCCAAAGAGGGCGCACGAATGTCACTCATTGGTCCAAAACCCTTCTGTGGTATAGGTAAATGTACCTATAAAAAGGAGTTTCTGGAGGAGGAGAAAGCCTAGAGGTAAAAACTCTGGAGGAATCTCCGGATCATTCCACTAAGTTCCTTCGGAACTTTGAAACAGCAAGATCCAAAAGATATCTGGATCTTGGTAAGAAACAATTACACCTCCCCACTGGCTTTCTTACAGGACACTATCGCCTTAGGAAGCACCTGTTGAGGATGGGAATATCGGACACTGACGAGTGTAGATTCTGTGCGGAGGAGTAAGAAACCCCCATTCACCTAGTCACGGAATGCTTTGCCATTGTGAGCCTAAAGAGAGAATGCCTTGGGCCAGAAACTTGTAAGAGTGAGGAACTAGCCTCGTTGAAGCCTTCACAGATATTGGATTTCATCAGATCTCTGGAACTGGGAGGCAAGTTTTGAAGGGTGTGATCAGATTAGCTCTGTAAGGGGGAACAATAGACCTTGAGGTCGCAGTGAACTGTAACCCCTCTTTTTAAACTAAAACTAAAGTATAGGCAAATACTCCTTCCAGAAGACATTTTTGATGAGGAAGAAACTGAGAAGCACTCTGAAGGAATCTTCTAAGAATGAATCGTCCCAAAAAAATCCTTTGGATGTTTAAAACTGCTATGTCAGAAAGTATCATCGACTGCTGAATACTTTGTCATCGTGTGTCCGTAAAATTAAAATATAGTCCGAATAAATGAAAGATTTCGTGTCTACTCCAAAAATTGGTTTAATTGAGCTGTGCTACATGTTTCGACCCTTACAAACTTAGGGTCATCTTCAGGCTTGTGGGACAGGAAAACAACACAAACGTCAAAAATGACATTTTTGACGTTTGTGTGTTTTTCCTGTCCCACAAGCCTGAAGATGACCCTAAGTTTGTAAGGGTCGAAACATGTAGCACAGCTCAATTAAACCAATTTTTGGAGTAGACACGAAATCTTTCATTTATTCGGAATAAATAATAGCTCCAATTAATATGATGGACAACATATCTGATAAAATATAGTCCGTTCACGAAAGGTTGAGCCGTCGGTTGGCCATGGAAATTTGGCATATAGCACTGTGTATATTAAAATTTTAGGTTATGTTAATTATTTTCTTGTCAGATTGATACGCAATGTTGTCAATATTGTATAGAGTTCTCTGATAACTCGGAAGCTCGTCGGACGAGGCCGGGTACATTCGGCAACGTTGATTTTATTTTACGTTATGACAGCAAACACTGCCAACTTCAGATAAATAAACAAACGCCTACTATGCGCTCAAACTTTCCTGAACGGACTATAGGTAATCTGTTTATTTATCCTAATGGGCCGGAATATTACAAATTACGAAAAATTTTATAATTTTATGTATGTTCGTATGCTACATTAAAGCGAATGAAAATAGACGAATCGCAAGGGAAGTCTACTTCGAACTCCTATTTATCACAGAAGGTTGAATTCAATTAGAATTGTGTGGAGTTCACAAACTATAAAGCATAGTCAATGGTTATGTTAAGGCCAGCCTACTTTTAATTAATTAGGAACTAAATCAAGAAGCAGGAAAATGTATTATTTTTTTTTCTCGTGTAATATTCATGTGAATTGCGACATATGATACATTTTTTGAATCAGCAAATAATTTGGAGCCACATAAAAAAATATTCGACCATAGTTTACATTTCAAAAATCAGAATTCTTAGTCAATTCTCGAAAATGGCTGGATAAAAAAATTCAGTCATACCATATTTGAATTACTCTTTTTATGTTCTTGACAAAAAACTGGCAAAATTGAATAACTATCAATACTTTGATGAAGAAAGCCTCGACGCAAACTCCAATTTTTCACCTCCAAAAACTACACCATACCAACCCTCGAACAAGACAATCCCTAATTAACAATCCCGATCGCTGATTCCCGAACAAACAAAAGGGGTGACCTTCTTACTCCCATCCTCAACCCCGTACCCCTTTACATACCTATCCGTACCCCTCAAAGATACACACCACGTACAACTGAGGCGGGCGGGGGTGGATTTCTTTCCAAATTAACCCCCTGTCGATTTCAACCGCCCGCATCCGCTTTGACTGCTCCGCCAAAGGGTTGGAGGACCGTCGAATTTCAAGAATTCCGATTGCACAAAAGGTTGCGGCCTCTTTTGGGTCGACTGAGCGACGTGTTCTTTTTAACCGAGCGCGTTTTTGAAGTTGAAGCCGTCGCGGGTTTCTTGGGCGAAGGAATGACGGTGATTATGTGGGTAATTTCTGGATTTTTGATGTGTGGGGGTTGTTTGGGATGAAGGGGAGATGAGCGACATATTTGGAAATTTTCGTTGGTTTTTTTTTTGTTCTGATGGTAGCTTGTGATTTACATTTTGCGGTGGAATAGATGAAATTTTTTTCCATTAAAAATACACACAGTAATTATTTCACAATGTATTCAGGTTCCCGACATCTATTTCTGTCTCATGGCCGGTTTCTGAGGTCGTTTTAACCGCAGTTTATCTATCTGTCAAATTTGACGGATGGATAAGCGCAGATTTCGGTTTCTGAGTACCGCTTAGAAAGATAACCAGCCAATAAAGTCAGTTTATTTTAACCGACCGAAAATGGCCGGTTATCTGTAGATTTAGTGAATGGCGCGCATGGGCATTGTTGTTTGATTTGTCAACTCCAACCTCACTTTTTCATTTTGATTTGACGAAGTACCGGATTTGGATTCATATCAACATTCTTAACATATTATATTAAACGAGTTGTGTAATAATGGAATATAAGACAAGAAGATTATCCTCTAGTTCCAGCTCTTCATCAGATGAAGAGGCAATGGAATTCATTGGCAATATTTCTGTATCCAGATTTATACGGGTTCGTAGATCACCTCTCGAAATGTATACAGATGATTAATTTAAAATGAGGTACAGATTCAACAAGCAAACAGTTTTACACTTATGTGATGAATTGAATTCTGTATAAGTTCCAATATCTGAAAGGACTTGCACTTTAACCGTCTTTCAACAAGTGCTTATATCTTTACGGTTCTATGCGCCGACAGGAACTTTTCAAATCATCATAAGTAATGATCTAAATATACATAAGACATAAATATACATGAAAATGAAATCGATTTGATATTTCGTATGGAAAATCTCGTTATTTTGAGTTTCAGGCGTGCAGTTTCAATTAAAATTTGCAAAACTCATAATCAAAACGTCAATTTGTATGTCGTGACATCTGTTGATCTAGGAAGGAACTTGCGAGACTACCGTTAATCAGCTGTTATCGAATAGAATAGTTAACTGACAGCCGAAAAAGACGTCAGAAACTCAGCTACTTTTATCAAGAGGTTATCGATTGGTTATATTTATCGAACCGTTTACTATTGGACGGTTAAAGTAAAACCTCAGAAACCGACCATTAGTGTCTTACCTATAACATCTTCGGATGAGACTCTGGCATTGAGGTATATGAACCGAAATTTGCGATCTCTAAGCCCCATTTCGCACCAAGCCAGTCCAGTCCATATCCAGTCGAGTCAAGTCACTTCAGGATTGGAACTATTAACTTCGTTTAAAATCGTTTAAAACAAATGGAATGTGAAATCTAGTTTCACACTAGGGCCTAGTATGAAACTAGATTTCACATTCCATTTGTTTTAAACGATTTTAAACGAAGTTAATAGTTCCAATCCTGAAGTGACTTGACTCGACTGGATATGGACTGGACTGGCTTGGTGCGAAATGCGGCTAAAGCTCTGGAAAGTGAGCCATCTATTTTACAGACAGAGATAACACGCTTATATTCCCGGACTCACACTGCTAAGGGTCTCTGCTGACCTGGGAGTCCGTAACACCAACTTTTGACAGAACATGCCAAACTTGCGTAGTACATTTTTTTTCAATACAGTCAGTTGAAACTAGGCAATTGTCTATTTTGAATTTTTTTTCTGAGAAGTTAGCCCTATTTTTATGAAATCTAGAGCAGCTGGTATCAAAATTTTGATTACAGTTCAGACAAGCATTATTCAGGGTTACACAACAAAAAAAAAGTTGGAAAAAGTTGATATTTGTGGCAACAGGAGTGAAAAGACTGTCACAGGGTGTGGAATTTTCTGTGTTTTTTGAATGCCTGTTATTTTAAAATCATGCAACTTAGATTTTTTTTTATATCTTTCTGACAACCAGCATTACTTGCCCTTTCACCCGGTTCCGAGTTGACGTCGAGTTTTGGGACACCCTGTATGTGCACAGTGTCAATCTACGAGTATATCAGGGTGTCGATTGAAATATGTTAAATTCTAGGAGGATTCTGCATTTCTAAAAAACTTTATAGGTTTTCACTCCCAGTCTTTGAAACAGAAATAATTAAAAAATTTTTAATTAATATGAAGTGCTCCTGCTAAAATCTCTACACTATTTGTCAGGAGCAAATTGGTTCTGAAAAAATTATTTCCTTACAGTAAAACTAAACAGAAGAAATAAATTAAAAGGATAATATAACGTTTCGGTGTATACATCAGACACCTTCTTCAGACAAACTTCTAAAATGTTCAGAATTGTGTGTTTTTTCATTTGCAGTCTAATTGACATTAAAAGTTGTCAACACATAGAGTCATAGAGATGTTGATTTATTTAATTTTGAAAATTCCTGATATCATTTCTTTCTTCAATAAATCAATTCGAATACGATCTATTCGAACAGAACAATTGGCCAAATTATCTACTTCATCTAACAGAATACATGTGGATTCCTTAATTTTCGATTTATAGTTATCAGGTTCCGTCATTAGGATCTTTGTGTTGCTCCAGTTCATCATATGATATCCGTTATTTGAACATACATGATCGGCGATTTGTGATCTTGTACCTAATGTCTCTATTTTTGATGTTGTTCTTATGTTCGCGTTTTCTTATCTCTAAAGGTCTTTATGTCTCTCCTGTATAAGATTTTCCACATATACAGAGAATATTGTAAACACATTTTTTTATTTTTGTGTCCCATTCATTGGTTTCGTTCTGGTTAGAATGAATCTCAAATCATTTTGTGTTTTGAAAACAGTCCTTATGTTGTTCTTATTTTTTCTGGAAGACCAGGAATATAAGGAATGACGTTCAACAAATTTGGTTGTTCTTGACGGTTCTCTGCTTGTACCTGATCATCATTGGAATTTTGATTAGATCTAATCATAATGATCAGGTGCAAGTAGAGAACCGTCAAGAACAACCAAATTTGTTGAACGTCATTCCTTATATTCCTAGCCTTTCAGTAAAAATTAGAAGAATTGGTTCCAAATTCAACATGAGAACTGTTTTCAAAACACCAAATGATTTGAGATTCATTCTAACCAGAACGAAACCAATGAATGAGACACAAAAATGTCTTTACAATATTCCCTGAATATGTGGAAAATCTTATACAGGAGAGACATCAAAACCTTTACAGATAAGAAAACGGGAACATGAGAACAATATCAAAAATAGAGACATTACAAGATCACAAATCGCTGATCATGTATGTTCAAATAGCGGAGATCATATGATGAACTGGAACAACACAAAGATCCTAATGACGGAACCTGATAATTATAAAAGGAAAATTAAGGAATCCACATGTATCAAAGAAGTAGATAATTTGGTCAATTGTTCTTTTGGAAAAGATCGTATTAGGATTGATTTTTTATTGAAAGAATAAATTACATCATGAAATTTCAAAATTAAATAAATCAACATCTCTATGTGTTGACAACTTTCAATGTCAATTAGACTGCAAATGAAAAAATACACTATTCCGAAGATTTTAGAAGTTTGTCTGAAGAAGGTGTCTGATATAGATACCGAAACGTTACATTATCCTTTTAATTTATTTCCTCTTTTTAGTTTTACTGTTATGCACAATTTTTTGAAAACCAATTTGCTCCTGACAAATATGTGCAAAGATTTTCGCAGGAGCACTTCATCTGAATTCAAATTTTTTTAATTAATTCTGTTTCAGAGACTAGGAGTGAAAACCTAGAAAGTTTTTCAGAAACTATTTCAGGGTGTCAACAACTGAACCTCTTAACATAGCCTTCTAAACTATCTCTGTAGATAGACGGCTGTGCTATCTACTGCGAGCAAGCTTATACAATGCAAAACTCGTTATATTCATCGTAATATTGGGAAAAGGATAATTGAAATTTTGATTGATGTATTGCAATTTTTTGTTGAAAATTATAAAAAATCAAGCATATTCCGCAATCATGTCGTAATACAATGAGATTCCTTAATGGCGAGATGATAATCATAAAATACTCTGAAAAAATTATCAACTTACGTCCCAAAATCTCGTGATTAAATCTTCATGGCACTATCTGTATGTCTATGTCCACAATTTTCACTAGAAAGTTAATAAATCACTCGCGAATATTCCAGAAATATATAAGCAATGGCTTATTGAAAATTATCTGAAGTTACTATTCTCGGAAAACTTAAGACGTAATAACATCAAGTCACTTACACACAGAATAATGTGTGTGAAGTGTGAACTATAAGAGCTTACAGAATCGAAGTGTATTTCACAAAGTTTGAAAGAATTATTGATTTCAACTTGTTTATATAAAAAACGAACTGGAATTTACATGAAAATAATAAAATTTAATTAACCAACGTTTTATTAGATTTTTGTGTAGGTTAATAATTCACTCACGAATATTCCAGAATTACTTATATAAGCAATTGCCTATTGAAAATTATCAGAAGTTCTTATTCCCGGAAAATTTAAGACGTAATAACATGAAGTCACTTACACAACACACAGAATAATGTGTGTGAACTATAGCAAGTTCACAGAATCAAACTGCATTTTACAAAGCTTGAATTCATTGATTTTTGTGCAAGCCAACTTTAATTATGAAAGAAGTTTTGTGTTTCATAAAACTTCAAATCCCGAATTAGATATTTGAAGGGTTCCTCAAGAAAAGGAATTACCTACATTACCTACTTCTGATTTTTTCTGACATGAAAAGAATTGAGTGGCTCTATTTGCATTGAACACAAGACCTTTGTCCAAATTATTTCGAAGTTGGTTTATTCATTTGTGAGCTTAAGTCATAGAAAGTTTGAAAAACCAGATCACTAACTTTCATACTCTCAATTTTGCAGAATTGTACACGTGCCCTAGTAAAAAGATGCATTAAAAGATGAAATTACTAACTTGGTTTGATATCAATATCATAGAATTTTATTTTTTTTAAATTGTTCGATTGTCCAACACTGAAACCATAGAGACAGATGTCCCCATTCCGGCCATATCAGTCCAGTTTAGGCCAAACTTTGTTTGAATATATCATATATTCCGCACCTAGCAAATGCATTCAAATCATATATCATATCCAAACACCCCGATATTTCATTTAATTGTGCAAGAACCGTCGTCTATCTCTCAACAATAACCCAGGAGACAAAAGACAAAACACAACATCCTAGACAACCATTTATCGTCTTAGATAACGACCGCACCCGACATATGTTCCGAAATTATTAAACTTTCCATTATCTGCATCGTTTTATGCCCTCATCATTATCTGAATCGAAAGCGGAATCCAGAAACTCGCAAAAACAATCAGCTATCCCATCCAAACTCCTATTTCTATGCGATTTAGTTTCTTCTATAGTTCTACCAGCGTTGTTCTTGGCCTTCCATGAAATGTAACACACCAAAGTTATAAATTGTAACATTTTGTAACATCAATAGGATTGACACATGATCGGTGGTGAAGACCTTTTTTTCCAAGGTGAAGACCTTCTCGAGCGTTTTACGTTCCCTGAGTGCTATTTCGTTTTGCAGAAAAATTTGCCCGTATACTGAAAAAAGTTAGAATACTCTTTATTCTTAATTTTCATCAATGATTTACCTGATTACCTGAGATCAGTGTTAGTTCTCATTTTTGCAGATGATTTTTCTGTTGCCGTTAAAGCCTCGAGTGTTACTGAACTTGTTGATGCTTGTAAAAGTATTATTCAAAGTCTTATAGATTGGTGCCAAAGGAATGCACTACTGTTAAATGTCGAGAAAACTAAATGTATTTACTTTGGACTGAAAAACATTAACCGTGACATTTTGAGTATCAGCTGTTCTAATACTTCAATCAAATCTGAAGAATATATAAAGTTTTTAGGTATATACATTGACCAATATCTTAGGTGGACTAATCACATAGACATTCTGAGTAAAAAGTTGAATTCATCATATTATGCAATAAACCGAGTGAAAAATTTTATTTTTCAATTGAATGTTTGCTTGATTTATACTATTGTTTGGTGTACAGCCACATTTCATATAATATTTTACTTTGGGGAAATTCCACTGATGTAGATAGAGTTTTTGTTGCTCAGAAGAGGGTCCTGCGCTTGATCTTTTGTATAGACTCAAGGTCCTCCTGCAGGCCACTCTTTGTGGAGAATAAAATTTTGACAGTACCTTGTATATATATTTATAAGTCATTGCTCTTGATCAAGCAAAATTTAAGAACCCTAGAAAGATTGTCCAGTCATCACTCTTATACAACGCGAAATGACAAAATCCTGTCTTTGCCTAAGCACCGAACGACGAAGTTCGAACATTCACCTACTTACCAAGGTATTAAAATTTATAATAAATTACCAGAATGTTTTAAAAATATGAATTTGGCTTGTTTCAAGAGGGAGGCTAAATCCATGTTATGTAAAAAAGGCTATTATAGTCTAAATGAATATATGAGTGATCAGTTGTAATTTGATATCAATTTATTATTATTATTTTTTTTTTTTCTCTTTGAGCCGATCTTTCGGATCAGAATTTGTTAATATATACTTTTTCCTATATTTTTTGACTTGTCTCATACATTTAATGTCTAAGGGGATGAATAAAGCTTATTATTATTATTATTATTATTATTACTGCATAAAATTTCATTATATTCTTTTCAAAATCCCCTCTTTGAGTGCTTGTTCTGTTATCCACTTCTAACGTTTTTCTTCAATACAGATGTTTTGTCCCTTCAGGAATAAAAAAATTCAATTATCAGAATTTGGATTTATTGGCTCCATTCTGAAATCACTTGTTCTCGATCAATTCTAGTGATCAATAGTTTTTCTTTCGTTTGATTTTCTACACTCGATCGCTATGCAACGCGAAACACGCAATTTGACCCAAGAGGAATATGCCCAAGCGGTTTTGCGAGAAGAAGGGTGTACATACACAAGAATTGCATAAAGGTTTGGAGTCAAGGGCGTAGCCAGGAATTAATTTCGGGGGGGGTTTTGACATTTTGGCAATTGACTTTGTAGGTGCC
Organism: Propylea japonica; assembly: GCA_013421045.1. Taxonomy (NCBI): domain Eukaryota; kingdom Metazoa; phylum Arthropoda; class Insecta; order Coleoptera; family Coccinellidae; genus Propylea; species Propylea japonica. The sequence goes on from CM024243.1 coordinate 76,338,174, forward strand.
GGGAATTGTGAGGGTCGCTTTCTGTAGCAAGTATTGAATAAAAAAATAACTCTGAAACATTTCGGGGGGGGTTTGAACCCCCAAAACCCCCCCCCTGGCTACGCCCTTGTTTGGAGTTACCCATACAAGTGTGTCCAGAATGTTGCAGCGATTCAGGGAGACAGGTATGAATGTCCGAAGACCAGGACAGGGTAGACCACGGGTAACAACTGCCATTCAAGAACGTTACTTGAGAGTTTCTTTGTTGAGACAACGGTTTGCAACCGCTCGTCTCCTTCAAAATCAGCTTGAGCAAACTCATGGGGTGCAAATTAGCACTCAGACAATAAGAAATCGCCTCAGAGAATATGATTTAAGGCCTCGTGTCGCGGCAAGAGGCCCAGCTCTCACCACAGCCCATCGAAAGACGCGTTTGGATTTTGCGAGAGAGCATGTCCATTGGGAAGATCGAGGCTGATTGGGAAAGAGTTCTCTTCACATATGAGTCTAGATTCTTCTTCTACCATTGTGATCGACGTTCCCTTGTATACAGACGTTCACATGAAAGATATGCTCAGTGCAATTTCCTGAATACTACTGGTTTCGGGGAAGGATCGATTATGGTATGGGGTGGAATTTCTGTGACTGCTCGCACATACCTAGTGGTCGTTGATAATGGAGCTATGAATGCTGATAGGTATTTAAGGAACATTCTTGAAGAGCATGTAGTGCCATTTGCCCCATACATTGGTGAACATTTAATTTTTATGGACGATAATGCCAGACCCCATCGTGCGCGCATCGTTCAGGAGTACCTTGAAGAGGTTGAAGTCTCTCGAATGGAATGGCCAGCAAGAAGTTCAGATCTCAATCCGATTGAGCTGGTTTTGGGACAAACTCAATAGAAGGCTGAGAAGTTCGGAAAATCATTCAGCTACTCTTAATGACTTAGGAATCCAACTCAGAGAAATCTGGGAAGGATTAAATCAGAACATTTTAAAATCACACATTTTGAGTATGAACCGTCTTGGTCGAGCTGAAATTAACGCAAGGGGTAGAAATACCAAGTATTAAATCACTTATCAGCATTCCAGTATTTTGAAAATTGTTTATTTCTCTTCTTTCACATAAGATCTGGGGAAATCCTGAATTTTTCTTCCATTTAAAGTGTCTTGTTTCGTTTGAAACCTTCCCGAGAGAACATAAAAAATAAGTTATAAAGTCAATGTACCGGGTTTTTCACTATAATTTGACCCCCCCTTCAACTTTGTTACTAAAGGAGATACAAAAAAATGTTTCGTATAAAAGTTTCTCGAAATCAACTAAGGTTTTTTGATATGACCCCACAAACTGAAATATATACAGGGTGGCCAACATATTGATGGCAACTTCGTTTTTTTTAAATGGAACACCCTGTATATTTTTCCATATTTGGCTAGCTCTTTTTCCCTTGATTTCGAATATGTAACATATGTTGGTCTATGTCTTTTATTCTGAGAACCACAGAGTTTCAAATTTCAATAACCATCTGGCATAGCGTTTTGGAAGTTCGAGAATATTCAAGTGGCCAATTTGATCTTTGGATTGGTAATTAATGGCGCTCCTATTTTATGGCCACCAAATAGTCCCGATTTAACACCGTTTGACACGTTTTTATAGCAGTTCCTGAAGGAAAAAATTTACTTCAGCAATAATGACAATCAATGAAAGCGGAGAATAATATTAATGATATAAAATCAACCAATATTTAACCCATAATTCAGAACTAATACCGTCAACGCACAAAGAATAATGATAATATTGTAATGATTAGAAACAAATTTTGAAGCTTCAATTCCTGACTTGAATCAGAGCCATAGTAATGCTATCAAAAATTGTCTAAAAAACTTGGGACAACTATATGAACTATGTGTATTGAATGAAGGTGGTCATTTTGAGCAATTTCTTTAGTTGATGTTATTCTTACCATACTACCAAAGATAAGGGACGACAAAGATAAGGGACTTAATCTTTGCATACTACCATAGTTAATCTTTTTTCATTGGTTAAGTAATTGTTATGTATTCATTCTAAAATAATACTTTCAAGTAGATTGTTTGGATATAAAGAATTTCGTAGGTATTTCATATATTTTTTTATTCGGTGTCATCATTTCAAATCTTTGAAAAACTGAAAATTGAAGAGACACATCCACATACCACATATATTCGAGATCAGCAGGAAATAGCCTATCAAAAAAAGGAAAAATATACAGGACAGGGTGTCCCATTTGAAAAAATATTGTTGCAGCCAATGTTGTTCACCCTGTATATCTTTCCATTGACGTTATTATAACTCCAAAAATGAGCATTTTCAGTAAACGCACTCTCCACTTGTAAGATGATTACAGATCTTGGCAGGTGGTTCTTAAAATTTGAAACTCTGTGGTTCTCAGAATAAAAGAGATAGGCCAACATATGTTACATATTCGAAATCAGGGAAAAAGAGCTAGCCAAACATGGAAAAATATACAGGGTGTTCCATTCAAAAAAATGAAGTTGCCATCAATATGTTGGTCACCCTGTATATATTTCAGTTTCTGGACTCATATCAAAAAACCTTAGTTGCTTTCATGAAACTTTTATACGAAACATTTTTTTGTATCTCCTTTAGTAACAAAGTTAAAGGGGGGGTCAAATTATAGTGAAAAACCCGGTACAGTTAACTTCGAGGTTAACTTTCATTAAAATTGAGATTTTCAGTATGTGCGTTAATTTTTTTGCGCGGTGTATTTAAATCATCAGTCGGAACTGTTGAAACGAAAATTGCACACTTTTACCTAATTTTAGAATTGTAAAAAACACCACAGCTGAAATGTAACACAGATGTTACAATCGTTACACCTAGAACGTCACTGTCTACATTCAAATGTTGGCAGTTCTCGTATATTCTGCGATTGCCGCAAGGGCGCGCCACCTACCGACCACCGGTTATCGATTGTTGTCATAACAAGCAGCTGTTCGTTTTGTAGGTTAAAGAATTCCAAGTTTTGTTTATACTTTGTGCCAAGATGAATTCAACCGATTTTTTGAACATAAACGAGCATCAGATATTCGAAATCGTGAAAAATGGACTTCCTAAAACTATAACAAAGACTCTTAATGTGTTGACAGTGAAGGACGACGTTTTATTCACTTGGGATTTTCAGAGCCACTGTGTTTTAACTCTGAATATAAAAGCTGCCAGGGAAAACAAAGGAGTAATTTGTCAGGTAAGTTGAACATTACTTCATTTCGTGTAAGCAAAAGTGAAATCAATCAGGTTATATTAACAGATTTCGTTTGTTTATTTCGATCCAAACATAACCTCTTATTCTGCAGATCAATAGGTACTACCCGCCAAAATTCAAACTGAACAAAATAGGGAATTTCAAAGTTGTTGTAGATACTGAAAGCTTTCCCAAATACATTAATTTGCCCATTGTGCCAACATGGAGGAACAATAACAGTTAAATTCTTAGAACGATGAGACATAAGATGCTTGATTGTTCTGATCCATACTAACGAGTCAAATTATTTGTAAAGGAAGCAGAAGGGAACTGAATATAAATGGAATTTAGTAAAGTTGGTAATAAGAATTACAACGTACATCAAATTCTTATAAGAATTCTTTGCTTCGGTTACCGATACAATCCTGAAATCTATCAACCTTATACGATTACTCATGAATATGTATTCAGCATTGGATACACTTCTTGATAACTCATAATTATTCTACCTTTATGGAGTTAAAATATCATTTAAATGAAAGTTATGCTAATACATGTATGTAGAAAATATTGATCAGCGTAAACAATTTGAAACAGTAGTTTGGACCACTGACGGCTTATATTGAACAAGGCAGGGTACTATCGAATGAACTGTGATGAACATAAGAGCCTTTCACATGAATTTGCAGTCTAAAATACTATCCGGTTATTTAAAATCATTTTTGAACATTTGTAGTTTTTACGATAATTCAAAATGTACTGTTCTGAGTCGATAATCAAGCGTTTAAAATTCAGGTATATTCATTTGAAATTTTTTTGTGATTTCCTGAATACTTTCAATATTAGGGAACTGATGAATCTGACAAAATATTAAATGATCATGAATAGTCGTAGAAGTTGAACATTCAATTTACAATTTGAGCTGAATATCTTAAGCTCCGAAGTAGTAGTTTTGGTTCATATCATCAATAGGTACGATAATTATATTCCACTAGATGAAAATTTTATCTTCGATTGCACAATAATGATTAGAACCTGTGTCGAATTTTGTGAGGATTATTTTCAGTCTGTATTTACCTATCTTATAATATCAATCAAAGAAGATATGCCGGAACCGACTGTGGTGGCGAAAATCATCAAAATTCTGTAATTTAAATCATTTACAGTGGAACTTCCCTATAACGAACGTCCGTATAACGAATTTCGTTCAAGGCATTGCACCTTGAATCCAAATTCCATGTTAAAAACACCCTTTAAAACGAAGTAAATTCTCTCTATAACGAAATATTCAAAGAACATCACTCTTTGAATGGGAATTGGTAAGAAGGTATAAGGGTGGGTTTTTCCGAAATGTTTCCGGACGTACGTAATAAATCCCGACTCTAAACTAAATCATTACGGCGGGCAGAGAGATCCTTCTGAAACAGTTTTGAATAAACCCCTGGCTGTTTGGTTTCAATCTAACCATAACGCTATTGTGAAAAGTTGTGCTGAAATGTCTGAAAGGAAGTGCTTAAGTTTGAATGATAAACTTAAATGTATCAGTGAAGTCGACCGCGACATTGCCGACTACAGAAACAAATTTTCTGTACTTATAACGAAATTTCTTTATAACGATTTTTTTTTGCGGATTTAGCGCTTTCGTTATGGATATGTTCCACTGTTTTTCACTTAAAAAAACAATTGATATGCAACGCAACGCACAATAATCACTAGAAGAGCATGCAAAAATACAGCCATTATTATATATTTTTGAATTATCTCCTTAGCGTTCACCATCAATGAGAAATTCGAAAACGAATTTGCGCCGTGTGAAAGGACTCTTGACAATTTACTTTAAAAATGCGTTCATAAGTATTACAGGTTTGGAAATTCACATCTGAAATATACGATATACAATGCATCAGACAGAGAATTCTTCCCTCCAGTTGCACAGATGAATAGTCGAGACAATCACTTGCTGTAACACACTGAATTCAGTTGTCTTTCTTCATTATTCTAGTCTTGTCTCTCTCTTATCGTTTAGAGGAGCGCAATTCTTTAGTATGGTAGGCAACAGTAAATACTTGAATCGAGTATTACGAGCAGCCTGACAAATTAAAAATTCCATACGTGTAGTGCGGGTTTCCTACCATACTGCGATAAGAGAGAGACAAGACTAGATTATTGCAGTAAGACAGTTGAATTCATACAGTTATCGCACTTGATTATCTCGCCTATTCATCTGTGCAACTGGAGGGAAGAATTCTCTGTCTGATGCCTTGTATATCGTATGTTTTCGATGTGAATTTCCAAATCGGTATATGTACTATGAATGAATATTTATGTGATAATTCACTTGATGTATAATATCCTTTTCTATTGTTATATATCCTGTATACATACTTGTTCTTCCTTAGACACTTACAGGATCTGTAATTTATTATTATAGTTGTTATTTCCTGAAAATATATAGATAGGAAACAGCTGGTATGGTATGGACATGTGCAAAGAATGGCAGAGAATAGATTACCAAAGAAAGTAATGAGATGGATACCTCCAGAAAACAGAAAAAGAGGAAGACCAAGAACGACATGGATTAATGGAATTAGAAAATCAATGAGTGAAAAAGGACTAAATGATGAAGACTGCAACAATAGGAGGCATTGGCAATTGGGCATCGGACAACGTCTTTAGGATGTTTTTAACCCGAATGTATATATATATTTCCTGAAAATTGTAATCGAACAAAATGTACTCTGATATATTTACGATTTCAATATAAACATTGACTTCATGAGTGATGAATATATCTACATGCTTATGCACAAAGGAAAACACAAAATGCAGAAATCTTAGGAAAGCCACTATCAGCCCACGGACGTGGAAAATTCGCAAGAAAAGCCGGAAAAGTCTATTTTTTATCTTCGAGTTCGGTTGCCGCGGTTAAGTTCGTTAACCAGTCAAATCCTACAGGGTGTTCCATGAAATATGGCCATTCAAAATTTGTGTTCCTCAATATCTCAGAAAAAACGAAATCAATCGAAATGAAATTTTGCGCCAAGATGCTGATAAAAAGCCTCATGCAAAATTTTGTGGCCATAGTGTTAACAGAACCATAGAAAATTCAATTGGAATATTGAAAAGAAGAATCTTTATACTTCCATAAAAAAAGATATCATATTCGAGTGAAATTTATTTCGCACATGAGGATTGATATACTGAATGTTCATGCAAAATTTTGTGGCCATAGTGTTAACAGAACCATAGAAAATTCAATTGGAATATTGAAAAGAAGAATCTTTATACTTCCATAAAAAAAGATATCATATTCGAGTGAAATTTATTTCGCACATGAGGATTGATATACTGAATGTTCATGCAAAATTTTGTGGCCATAGTGTTAACAGAACCATAGAAAATTCAATTGGAATATTGAAAAGAAGAATCTTTATACTTCCATAAAAAAAGATATCATATTCGAGTGAAATTTATTTCGCACATGAGGATTGATATACTGAATGTTCATGCAAAATTTTGTGGCCATAGTGTTAACAGAACCATAGAAAATTCAATTGGAATATTGAAAAGAAGAATCTTTATACTTCCATAAAAAAAGATATCAGATTGGAGTGAAATTTATTTTGTGTATGTAGATTGATCCACTGAATGTTCATGCAGAATTTCAAGAGGATTGCTTCATCAAAACCATAGAATATAATTTTTTCTCGCCGTCGTCGAAATAAAAGGTGATTTTAATTTGTTTGGAATTGAACATTAATGACCCATTTCAATGCACAATTTATGCTATTTTAGTGTGCAATCCACACGGCAACAAAGCGAACAAATACACTACGAGAAATTTTAAAACTCTACTGGAACATCGAAACATAGACATTCCATTATGTCAAATGTATGTCTGGAGCAAAATGATAATGTATTTCAATCAAGATTTTATACACAATTCATGTTGAGATCGTCGGAAAAATCTTGCAATCAACTCGGTTATTAATCTAGCGACTAATGGTCTCGAATATCTTAACCATTAGTCGTTGTCTTTAATAACCTAACTGATTAAATAACTATTGATTTTTCATTCCATTTATGAATAATTTCCAGAATATACTTCTGATCGTGCTGAGATTTTGCATTCATATATTTAGCATGAATCTCAAGTCCTATGCAAATTTTTTAGGTAATAACCCCATTGCTCCACCAGTGAACGAGCGCTTGAAGGCACCCTTCTTGAATTTTCATTTTTACCTTAACGACTCATTTGAAACATCCATATATTCATTCCACAATCAAGGCCTCAAAATCCCTGCGTCATAAATATAACAACATTTTTTTAACTCAACACGTACGATTTTTCTCACTTTTTTCCGCGTCACACGACCGATCTTCATGGCGAAAATGACAGAGGGCTCAGGAAAAACGTCAACCTACCAAATTTTCGCCGAAAGAAAAATATCCATCGACAATATTAGTATTTTTCTTCATTCTCCATACGTTCCACGAAATGGCAAAGGAAAACACAAAAAAGCGGCAATCTTAGGAAAGCCACTATCAGGCCCTGGACGTGGAAAAATCGTTCGGGAATTCTACGCAGGAAAAGCCGGAAAAGTCTATTTATTTCCATCTTCGAGTTCACATTCCGGTAATTTTATTGATGTTATTCCATACGTCAGAAGAGAAACTTGTCCATGGGGTGACATTCTGACGAATTTCTTCTGATATAATACGATTAGGGGAGGGGGTGTGAGGCAAATTTCCTGCTTTCGGATAGAGGAAATTTGGTGAGAATTTCTGTGAAAAAGATTGCAATTCAGGTTAATATTAATTTTATACTATTTCATATGTTGTTTGTCAATTTCTTCTGAATTCTTGAACTACTTTCCGTAAAATAAAAATATGAGTTGAATTTTTTGAGAATCTTGTTGAAAATAGTGTGAAATAAAAAATCATTAATGTCATTTGCAAATTTAAAGTTTTCGTGTTTTACTCAGGCTACACTTTTATGAAATAAATTCGAAAAAAGCTCTGAGCAGGAGCTTTTGAGCGCTCGTTCTTTGGTGGAGAAATAAGACTATTACCTCAGAATTTTATATGAGATTTGAGAATGATACCATATAATATATTCAGTGAATTTTCAAAAAAATGAAATATATAGAAAATAAATAATTATCAAAATTAATTTCTATGGTTCTGATGATGCAATCCTCTTGAAATTTAGCATGAATATTCAGTATATCAAGTTACATTCAACAAAGAAATCATCAGTCACTGCAAAATAAAGCCTTCGTTTGGTCGAAATCGAAGATTTCATCCATTTTTTATACACTGATCAACAATTGCTAGGGATCACTTATGAACTTCTCTTCATTTGTATTTTTTTCAAGTTATCCCGTGAATATCTGTACATTATAATTATGTTCTCTAAGGAAAAAGTTAGATGTTTTGAGTCTTCCTCGCTTCATCGGCTCTTGTTCACATCGATTATTATCTGTAGACTGTTACAGGTGGAGTGAAAAGCAATGTGGTATTTGTTATTAAATCTGTTTTTTTCTCTCGTTCGAACACATAAGGTGACAATAATTAAAGAAATGAGAACAATATCAGCGAATCAGTCATGCCGAGAAGACGTTCGGCTCCTGTGCAACTGGACCAAAGCATACGGTGGATTCAGGAAGGTTTGTCCCAGCCAAAAGTGTCCCGGCGGTTGAATGTTTCGCAAAGTGTCGTCAGTCAAGCTTGGAATAGGTTCATCCAAAACGACTCAGTAGCTTATGATTATGGGGGAGGTCGGCAGCACAGTACAACAGCTACAAGATCGTCTTTTGATCCTCAATGCTAGGAGAAATCCCACTTACCCTGCGTCGCGGCTCAATAGATCACTGAGAGTTGCAACAGGAGTTCTAATTTCGAACCAGACTGTAAGACGACGACTACATGTTCGTGGTTTGAGAGCACGTAGGAGGGTACAACATCCCCGTTTGAATAGGGAACACCGTCATCGACGGCAATGGGCTGAGGAGCACCGCAATTGGACACTTGAAGATTGGAGCCGATGTTTAATTACGGATGAGTCTAGATTTCGTTTGGTCAACTCCGATGGACGTATTCTTGCTTGGAGGGAAAGAGGTCGAAGGTATGCAGAAGAGTTTATGGTACCCACAACAGCTTTTGGCGGAGGTTCTATATGTGTATGGGGAGGCATTTGTTTGAAACAACGCACAGAGTTGGTTGTTATGCAGAACACTACCATGACCAGCCAGAGATATCACGATATGATTATTGAACCCATAATTATTCCGTTTGCGGCTGCCGTGGGCGAGAATTTCATTTTGATTGACGATAATGCCCGTCCACACCGTAGTCGTCTGGTTAATGAAGCGCTAGAAACTCCTGCTATTGATAGGATGGACTGGCCAGCTCGCTCTCCAGACATGAATTGCATCGATCATGTCTGGTCTGAGATGTCTAGACAATTGTCAACCTTAGAACAACCGATCAATAACCTGGAGGACCTTTCTAACGCTTTACGGGATATGTGGACGAATTTACCCCAAAATTTTATAAATCGTTTGATCGAAAGTATGCCTCGTAGGGTAGAATGCTTGAGACGAGCTGTCATATTTTGACATATGATAAGTAGAAAATACGCCATTGATAAAAATGGGACGATACACGCTTCAAGAATGCATTGAAATTATTGAAATTCACTATAGAAATGGTGAAAATTTGGCAGAGGCGGTTCGTAAAACTAGAACATATTTGGGTCGTCGTGAAGCACCTTGTCGGCAATAAAGAAATTGGTGGAAAAATTCGACCTGTTGGGAAAAGTTAGTGATGTGAAGAATAAAACCCTTGTACGTCGCTCAAGAACAGCCGCGAATATTCTGCTGGAGCCGAAAGTGTTGAAGAAAACCCAGGTTTGTCTATTCCTCGTCGTTCTTTAGAATTAGGCATTCCACTAACGACATTACACCGTATTTTGCATAAAGATTTGGCTCTTTAATCTCCTAAAGTTAACACACGAACTCAAGATCACCGAGATCTAGAGATTTAACACCTTGTGACTCCTTCCTTTGGAGCCACTTGAAAGAGAAGGTCTACGCCAATAGCCCAGCGTCGATTCAAGACCTCAAAGATGAAATTCGTGAGGCTATCAAGGACATAGGGCAGCCACTTTGCGATTTGGTTATGGAAAATTTCATTAAAAGGATATGGTCTTGTAAAGTTATGGTTTCCTAGGAAAGCGGTGGCGTTATATGTCGGCATTAGCAGATGAATTTGCAGGGATTTTTCACTATCTACTATCTCTAAGAAACCAACACCATAGTTTGCACATACAACGTTTTAGTAACGTCATGTACCGGTATATGTCGGTGGTTAAACTGCTGCACCACTTTCCTTGGAAAGCCTAGCTTAAGTGTGGTTGTGGTGGTCATTTGCCTAATGTGATTTTACACTATTAACGGCATAGCTTCTTCTTTAAAAATATACAATAATTTATATTGAAAAATGGCGTTTTTCTTTGAATATATATTGAATTGATATAAAAATAGCACACACCTCTTATTTGAAAACCCTTTACAATGAAGAAATCATATGCTATGAACTGAATCTCTGTCTGGCTCTTTTTCCAAATAGCCTTTAGTTAAATGGAGAAAGCTCCTGACACCCCACTAGTTCTTTTCTCGAAATATCCAGCATCTACTAGCTACTTGATCCAAACATCCTTTGTCCACAGAATGTGTAAAACCAAAGAGCCTTTCATTCTTCTGCTCATACACGGCGACCTCTCAGTTCCTCTTACCCCTTCTGCCCGTGTGTCGCAACCCCCACCCCCAACCGCAGGTATCAGAAGAAAATTTCCACAAGGATATAATTCGAACACGTGAAAAGGCCGCCACTCGTACGCCTCCTCTAATTTTCCGGAATTGAATGAAAAACCAGCAGAAAGTCGAGCACATTCGAACCTGAAAATTCAAAGAATCCTTGTTCCTTTGAACCTCTCCACCACATTCGAGAAGCCCATAATTAAAAGAGAAAGAAAAAGAGCCACCATTGAGCATTGAGTTCACAGAAGAGAACAGCCGTATGTCATTAAGCTCTCCACTCTGTGTGTATACACGTCGACTTCTATGATTCGAATAGTGTGTAATTATAATCTACTAATGATTTAATTGACAGCTTTTCTCTATGATGCGGGCCCTTGGGCTGTGGTAAATACCAACGTAAAAGAGTGAAATACTGGAGAACCTGCCTACTCGAATTCGTACGTCGCGATGCTCTTTTATTCGAATCATGTTGAACAATTGAGGCGGAGGGAGCGTTTGCGACGTTGGTAATGAACAATTTTGTGTATAATTAAAGAATGAGAGCTGGAGGGCTTGGACAGTCCCTTCAATTGTCTATATTTTAATGGTTCGTTGTCTAATTGTCGGTTGAATGCTGGTAGACTGTTTGAAGTTTGGTGGTTTAGTGGTGGTGAGGAAAAAAAGGATATCAATGAGTTCGATGGTCCTTTTATTAGAGTTTTTTATGTGGGTTACTTGGTTCGTTATTGTTCTTAGTCGTTGATAGGGTTTAGTTAGGATCATAGTGAGAAAAAAGAACTTCTGTCATCGGGTCTGTGAAATAATTGACGTCTGACATAGGCAGAATGTTTTACTAGAATCTCTCCATAGTGGAACTTTTTATAGTCGGCAATGTCGCGGTCGACTTCACTGATAAATTTAAGTTTATCATTCAAACTTAAGCACTTACTTTTAGACATTTTCGCATAACGTTTCACACTAGCCTAATGGTTAGATTGAAACCAAACAGCCAGGGGTGTATTTAAAACTGTTTCAGAAGGATCTCTCTGCCCGCCGTAATGATTTAGTTTAAGGTCGGGATTTATTACGTATGTCCGGAAAATTTTCGGAAAAAAACCACCCTTCTTACCAATACCCATTCAAAGAGTGATGTTCTTTGAATACTTCGTTATAGAGAGAATTAACTTTGTTTTAGAGGGTGTTTTCAACATGGAATTCGGATTCAAGGTGCAATGTCTTGTACGAAATTCGTTATACAGAAAAATCGGTATACAGACGTTCGTTTCAGAGAAGTTCCACTGTTTATAAAACTCAACTGCAGTTCGAACGGATTAATCTTATCTTGATCTTGAAATGTTCGTAGAGATCTAGGTAAGGTTAAAAAAGTGATTCTCGGTCACAGAAAAAACAACGTTGCCCGTAATAGTGAGCGTTATTTGAATAACTCTTGCCAAATTTTGAATCAGAATTTTTCTGAATGAACCGTAGATAAAGTAGAGTATAGGAGCAATTGTAGATAAAGTATAGTATTGATTTATAAGTACAGTCAGAATACCAGCAAGACATAGAGGAGGAAATTTGATTCGTATATTACAAACCATTCTAGAGTCTTGCACGAGATAGAAGAGCACTAAGATCAGGCGAACAAATCCAACAGAAAAATGCAGATGTGCGTGCAAATATGGCCCAGGTACGTGCAACACAATCGCAAAAGGCAAGAAATGAATCAACTAAGAAGATTTGAACAAACAGAAGGGAGTAGATTCGTAGTCGACAGACGCAGAATATCAAACCAGAAAAGTAGAAAAGTATTATCTAAAAATAATGTAGATTAATGGCGAAACAATGAAAGACGGGTCAGCTAGTAACATTTTCAGAAAATATATTGCTTTAGTTTAGAAAAGACCATATTATAGGACTCAAACCTACAACAAGTCAAATGTAATAGCATTATGTTGAAAGGTTATTTGAAAATATTGAAAGAATTGGAATTGAGTACAATGCGAATGCAGCATTCAAACTCAAGATACAATGGCTCAACAAAAAAAAATCTGATCATGATAATAAACTGACCACAACCTGCGTTTATGAAGTACCTTTGTGATTGTGGAAGAACCTTTATTCAAGAAACTGAATATCTTTCAAATGGAATCGAAATTGTAACATGAAAAACTTGGCCAACAGGTAGATACTTATAAGTGGAAGCTAGTCCAACGTGCTTTGAATAAAAAATATCTTGACCATTAGTCGTTGTCATTAATAACCCAGTTGAATGAATAAGTGTTGTTGATACTTTTCAGAATGTCTGTGGTAGCTGCACTTTTACCAAAACTATAGTAAATTGCGAAATATGTATTTTACAATTTTTCTACTGCAATTTTCGATATACAGTGAAACTTTCCCATAACGAACGTCTGTATAACGAATTTCTCTATATAACATTGCACCTTGAATCCAAATTTCATGATAAAAACACCCCCTAAAACGAAGTAAATTCTCTCTATAACGAAATATTCAATGAACATCACTCTTTGAATGGGTATTGGTAAGAAGGCATAAGGGTGGGTTTTTTCCGAAATTTTTTCGGATGTACGTAATAAATCCCGACCTTAAACTAAATCATTACGGCGGGCAGAGATATCCTTCTGAAACAGTTTTAAGTACACCCCTGGCTGTTTGGTTTCAATCAAACCCGAGATCAAACCATTACCCTAGTGTGAAAGTTGTGCGAAAATGTCCAAAAGGAAGTACTTAAGTTTGAATGATAAACTCAAATTTATCAGTGAAGTCAACCGCGACATTGTCGACTATACAGGGTGTAACTAAATAAGTGTGAGATATTTGAGGAGGTGATTCCTCATCGAAAAAAAAATAGGATCTTTCATATAAAGAAACTTCATTGGAGCATCCCTTGTTAAGATACAGCCCCTCAACGGGAGTACATAAAATTTGTATAACAATTTTTTTCAAAAGCACCAAAAAAGTTACAATATTGAAATTAACCTGACATTCCTACTAGCAAAAAGACACTTATCCAGTTATTATTGGTTTACCCCATGGTGTAAGGGTGGGAAACGCAACCCCTAAAGTTTATTTCCAATGTAACTTTTTGTCTTATTATTTGTTTACCATTCAAAAATTTATTTCCGATAGCCTGTTTCATTCTAAACAAAAAATGGTTTTTTGACAATAACTGGTTTATTTTGGGCAAAAAACTCAAGAGACATTTTTGTTAGAATGAAAACAGGCTATCGGAAATAAATTATTAAATGGTAAACAAATAATAAGACAAAAAGTTACATTGGAAATAAACTTTAGGGGTTGCGTTTCCCACCCTTACAACCATGGGGTAAACCAATAAATAACTGGATAAGTGTCTCTTTGCTAGTAGGAAACGTCAGGTTAATTTCAATATTGTAACTTTTTTGTTGCTCGTGAAAAAAATTGTTATACAAATTTTATGTACTCCCTTTGAGGGGCTGTATCTTTACAAGGGATGCTTCAATGAAGTTTCTTTATATGAAAGATCCTATCTTTTTTTCGATGAGGAATCACCTCCTTAAATATTTTACACTTATTCAGTTACACCCTGTAGAAACAAAATTTCTGTATAACGAAATTTCTTTATAACGTATATTTTTTGCGGATTTAGCGATTTCGTTGAAGGGTAGTTCCACTGTATCTGATTATAAACAGATTCAACGATATACAAAACAGCAGAGAAACCCAACACGGAAGAAAAATGGAAGGATAAACAGCAGTTCCCCCAAGAAATTGTATACGTTCAGAAGAGCCATTCAACGAATATGTTAACGCAACAATTCACACTCGTGAGATATTGGAATGTGATTTTAGACACTTGAAAACAGCCAATTCAGTGTCGATTCAATGTGGCGTGAAAGAAGTTCCTTGTCCCGTTCTCGAAAAATACCGAATTTTATATTCAATAATATTTGGGATGCTAAGGGATGACGTGGATGTGGAGATTTGTATGAAGGGAATCTCGATATACCGTTTCTATATACTTTTCTGTTGACGTGAATTTCTTGATGGTGGAACATCGATTGAAATCATAATATATTATATTATATGGATTTCTTTAATTTTTGCTCTTTTATTCAACGTGTCGGAATTATTTTGGAGATTATTGGAAAAATAAAATAAATGTAAAAAATAAATAATTACAAAACATAATATATGGTTCTGATGATGCGATCCTTTCGAAACTTTTCATGAACATTCAACCGGTTACCCTGTTATGGAAATATAGATGTTATTTTTTTCAATATTCCAATTGAATATTCCATGATTCTGTGGACACTATGGTCAGAAAATTTTGCACGAGAATTCAGTATTTAATCGTTTTCATTCACAAAAAAATTTCACTTGAATCGGATATGCTGTTATGGAAATACAGGGTGACCACGGGAAGTATTTACATTTTGAAAACAGCAAAACGGTGTTAATTTTTTAAACAAAAAATTTATTTACTTTTCTGACATGTCTATTAGGATATGCCATTTAATTTAACTTGCAAAAATAATGTCATGAAGGTGACGGCCGTCTTCTCTGATGCAGTTTTCAATTCTGTTGAGGAAGCTCTGCCATACTAGCTGTAGTGTCTCCTCGGTGATTAGTGGCACCTCTTCACGATTTGCCTCTTTCAAATCTTCCAAATTACGAGGTTTGCGTTGAAAAACTTCCTCCTTCAAATGTCCCCACAACAAAAATCTCAGCTGTTGAGGTCGGGAGAACGAGGAGGCCAGGACACATCTCCAAATCTTGAAATGTCATGACCTGGAAACAAGTTTCGCAACAACGTCATCGAAACTCTTGCTGTGTGTGCAGTAGCTCCATCTTGCTGGAACCATACGTCCTGTTGCAAGTTGAACATATGCAGTTGTAGAAAAAAAAGTTTCGATGCGTTGCTGCGAAAAAAACATGAAACAAGAGAAATTTTAGCGCGACATGTTCTTCGGTATGCATCGTTTATTTGAGACGATTTCTTGCTAATGCTTTATAAAGCCCGACCGCATCAACCACATGTGCCTAGTATTGCCAGGGAGTATTTAACAGTGATTGATATACAATAATTCAACTGGCCTGCTCCAAGCCCAGATTTGAACCCAATTGGGCATGTTTGGATGCTCTTGAGAGAAACATTCGATCTCGCGTACCAACTTCTAAAAATTTGCAGCAGCTCAGTGATGCTCTTATTGATTCAGAACCTTAATGAGGACATGACGAGACGAATTGATCCTGTTATCTGCGTCTGGGCGGAAAACACATTATGTTTTTGACTCACTTTTCAGTTTGTTTTTAGGTCAGTATTTTTGGTTGAATTTGTTGTAGCCTAATCGAAATTTATGGCTGGTTTCTGAGGTCGTTTTAACCGCAGTTTATCTATCTGTCAAATTTGACGGATGGATAAGCGCAGATTTCGGTTTCTGAGTACCGCTTGGAAAGATAACCAGCCAATAAAGTCAGTTTATTTTAACCGACCGAAAATGGCCGGTTATCTGTAGATTTAGTGAATGGCGCATGGGCATTGGCGTTTGATTTGTCAACTCCAACCTCACTTTTTCATTTTGATTTGACGGAGTACCGGATTTGGATTCATATCAACATTCTTAACATATTATATTAAACGAGTTGTGTAATAATGGAATATAATACAAGAAGATTATCCTCTAGTTCCAGCTCTTCATCAGATGAAGAGGCAATGGTTTTCATTGGTAATATTTCTGTATCCAGATTTATACGGGTTCGTACATCACCTCTAGAAATGTATACAGATGATTAATTTAAAATGAGGTACAGATTTAACAAGCAAACAGTTTTACACTTATGTAATGAATTGAATTCTGTATTAGCTCCAATATCTGAAAGGAATTGCACTTTAACCGTCTTTCAACAAGTGCTTATATCTTTACGGTTCTATGCGATAGGAACTTTTCAAATCATCATTGGTAATGATCTAAATATACTAAAGACATAAATATACATGAAAATGAAATCGATTTGATATTCCGTATGGAAAATCTCATTATTTTGAGTTTCAGGCGTGCAGTTTCAATTAAAATTTGCAAAACTCATAATCAAAACGTCAATTTGTATGTCGCGACATCTGTTGATCTAGGAAGGAACTTGCGAGACTACCGTTAATCAGCTGTTATCGAGTTAACTGACAACCGAAAAAGACGTCAGAAACTCAGCTACCTTTATCAAGAGGTTATCGATTGGTTATATCTATCGAACCGTTTACTATTGGACGGTTAAAGTGAAACCTCAGAAACCGGCCATTAATGTACTAAAAATCCTGTATTTTCAACAGAAATGGAGCTATTATTATAAACGAAGAATTAAATTGTCGAGAGAAGATGTGTCTTGATGTTGGAATGAGAAAAAACATGGTGGAACAACTGGAACACACCAGGGGTGGTTCTACAGTTAGGTTAAAAAAAAACAGAATTTTTTTCACCCTGTTTAAAATGACGTGCGCTGATTATTCTTGAAATTCAAAACTGGTGATTGATTAAGGATGAATAAACTTACAATTGAAAAGAAAAACTCATTTGAATCGGACTTGAAATACATATTTATGAATGATCCAACTTCATCGATTTTGTGAGTGGATTGATTACTTTGCCGGTCAGCGTATTATTGGGTACGTTCAGAAGCACTCAACTGTTGGCAACAGTTGAGTAAGTTGAGAAAGCGATAGCGTTCAGTAAAATCGCTGACAAAGCGATGTTTCTCAGCAGATGTCGATTCTGGCAGCGGTAAAAATTTACGCTTTATAACTCATCTAACCGCTGAGACATGCGCATTTACCTATTATTTTGTGATTTGTTTATGTTTAGGGTTTTTAGTTGAAGTTTATTTAAGGAGTATTTTGCTTACTGGCGTATTTCGAAAATGTTTATCAAAAAAGGAATGTCTGGCTACAATTTAGGTCTGTCAGAAGAAAAACCAACAACTTGTTGTTGAATAAAAATTAGGTTATGTATCATGATATGTCAGATTTGTAAATCACTCAGCGAAGCGTTCAGAAGATTTCATCGCTGAAACTCAACTCTACTCAGCTGATTTTTGCTTTATGCCACAGTTGAGTGCTTCTGAACGTACCCATTGTGAAGAATATTATTTGAGTGTATTCGACATCTCTGAACACCTTTAGACGTACATTCCCATCTCGCGTACGCCCAATTCCGAACAATATACCGCCAAAACGACGTATTTGTCACCTTTCACATGCAAAACCGGTCCTTGAGCGAAGAAATATCCCCGATATCGCTATTCGCGCGAATACGCTCGTCGGGGGTGCGATTTCCGGTAATTTACGAGGGAATAATGTCAATTTCGGAAGCTGCGACGTCTTTCGGATATTGCTGAGAGACGACACGGCCGATTCCCAGGTCGCGACAAACACTAAATTCTTCTTCTTCTTCTTACTCCGATGGCCTATGGATGAACTGTGGATAGGGTCTCGGAGACGTCGTTGAGAAAGTCCCAGGACTAGGATTTGTCACGAGTCGAATTGAATTGAATTTCGATGAAGTTTTCGGGGAAATTTATTGGATCGAGTTCTACAGTTGGTTGTAAGGGTATCTTTTGAACTTTTACTGTGATGGATGGACCGGTGTGAAGTTAGCAGCCAATTTCTTCGGAGAGAGCGGCCGTTTTACCAGTGGCGTCGGGTGAAATATAATGTATCATAACTTTTGACTGGAATGAAGTAGCGATCTGAAATTTCTAGAATATCTTTCTGAAATGATTTCCAATATTATACTAGAAAATCAGATTTTTCTCCCAGACGAAACTGTGAAAAAAAGCCCTGGAAAAAAAAAGAAAATTATGATCAATCAAAATAACCGAAGAAAATGGCTTCTACCGATGAAACTCACAGGATACGTTTATTATGACCTAAGGAACAAGTGTTATCAATCTCATCTCCTTCGGAAGGGGCCGAGGGGTGGAAATCGACGCCGCCTCCATAGAACCTATTATTATTCTGAACACATCGAAGAAAATGACCTCTACCAATGAAACTCACAGGATACGTTATTTGTCATTTAAGGAACAAGTGTTATAAATTTCATCTCCTTCGGATGGGGCCGAGGGGTGGAAATCGACTCCGCCGCCTCCATATCTCACACTTATAGAAAAACACCGAAGAAAATGGCCTCTTCCGATGAAACTCACAGGATACGTTCTTTATGATCTAGGGAACAAGTGTTATAAATCACATCTCCTTCGGAAGGGGCCGAGGGGTGAAAATCGACGCCGCCTCCATAGAACCTATTATTATTCTGAAAACATCGAAGAAAATGACCTCTACCAATGAAACTCACAGGATACGTTCTCTGTGATTTGAGGAACAAGTGTTATAAATTTCATCTCCTTCGGATGGGACCAAGGGGTGGAAATCGACTCTGCCGCCTCCATATCTCACACTTATAGAAAAACACCGAACAAAATGGCCCCTACCGATGAAACTCACAAGATACGTTTATTATGACCTGAGGAACAAGTGTTATCAATCTTATCTCCTTCGGAAGGGGCCGAGGGGTGGAAATCGACTCCGCCGCCTCCATATCTCACACTTATAGAAAAAACACCGAAGAAAATGGCCTCTACCGATGAAACTCACAGGATACGTTCTTTATGATCTAGGGAACAAGTGTTATAAATCACATCGCCTTCGGAAGGGGCCGAGGGGTGAAAATCGACGCCGCCTCCATAGAACCTATCATTATTCTGAACACATCGAAGAAAATGACCTTGATAACACTTGTCCCTTAGGTCATAATAAACGTATCCTGTGAGTTTCATCGGTAGAGGCCATTTTCTTCGACGTTTTTCTGTAATAAGTGTGAGACATGGAGGCGGCGGAGTCGATTTCCACCCCTCAGCCCCTTTCGAAGGAGATGAGATTGATAACACTTGTTCCTTAGGTCATAATAAACGTATCCTGTGAGTTTCATCGGTAGAGGCCATTTTCTTCGGTGTTTTTCTATAAGTGCGAGATATGGAGGCGGCGGAGTCGATTTCCACCCCTCGGCCCCATCCGAAGGAGATGAAATTATAACACTTGTTCCTTAAATGACAAATAACGTATCCTGTGAGTTTCATTGGTAGAGGTCATTTTCTTCGATGTGTTCAGAATAATAATAGGTTCTATGGAGGCGGCGTCGATTTCCACCCCTCGGCCCCTTCCGAAGGAGATGAGATTGATAACACTTGTTCCTTAGGTCATAATAAACGTATCCTGTGAGTTTCATCGGTAGAGGCCATTTTCTTCGGTGTTTTTCTATAAGTGCGAGATATGGAGGCGGCGGAGTCGATTTCCACCCCTCGGCCCCATCCGAAGGAGATGAAATTTATAACACTTGTTCCTTAAATGACAAATAACGTATCCTGTGAGTTTCATTGGTAGAGGTCATTTTCTTCGATGTGTTCAGAATAATAATAGGTTCTATGGAGGCGGCGTCGATTTCCACCCCTCGGCCCCTTCCGAAGGAGATGAGATTGATAACACTTGTTCCTTAGGTCATAATAAACGTATCCTGTGAGTTTCATCGGTAGAGGCCATTTTCTTCGGTGTTTTTCTATAAGTGCGAGATATGGAGGCGGCGGAGTCGATTTCCACCCCTCGGCCCCATCCGAAGGAGATGAAATTTATAACACTTGTTCCTTAAATGACAAATAACGTATCCTGTGAGTTTCATTGGTAGAGGTCATTTTCTTCGATGTGTTCAGAATAATAATAGGTTCTATGGAGGCGGCGTCGATTTCCACCCCTCGGCCCCTTCCGAAGGAGATGAGATTGATAACACTTGTTCCTTAGGTCATAATAAACGTATCCTGTGAGTTTCATCGGTAGAGGCCATTTTCTTCGGTGTTTTTCTATAATAAGTGTGAGACATGGAGGCGGCGGAGTCGATTTCCACCCCTCGGCCCCATCCGAAGGAGATGAAATTCATAACACTTGTTCCTTAAATGACAAAGAACGTATCCCGTGAGTTTCATTGGTAGAGGTCATTTTCTTCGATGTGTTCAGAATAATAATAGGTTCTATGAAGGCGGCGTCGATTTCCAACCCTCGACCCCTTCCGAAGGAGATGAGATTGATTACACTTGTTCGTTAGGTCATAATAAACGTATCCTGTGAGTTTCATCGGTAGAGGCCATTTTCTTCGACGTTTTTCTGTAATAAGTGTGAGACATGGAGGCGGCGGAGTCGATTTCCACCCCTCAGCCCCTTTCGAAGGAGATGAGATTGATAACACTTGTTCCTTAGGTCATAATAAACGTATCCTGTGAGTTTCATCGGTAGAGGCCATTTTCTTCGGTGTTTTTCTATAAGTGCGAGATATGGAGGCGGCGGAGTCGATTTTCACCCCTCGGCCCCATCCGAAGGGGATGAAATTCATAACACTTGTTCCTTAAATGACAAAGAACGTATCCTGTGAGTTTCATTGGTAGAGGTCATTTTCTTCGATGTGTTCAGAATAATAATAGGTTCTATGGAGGCGGCGTCGATTTTCACCCCTCGGCCCCTTCCGAAGGAGATGAGATTGATAACACTTGTTCCTTAGGTCATAATAAACGTATCCTGTGAGTTTCATCGGTAGAGGCCATTTTCTTCGGTTATTTTTGATTGATCATAATTTTCATTTTTTTTTCCAGGGCTTTTTTTCACAGTTCCGGGTGGGAAAAAAATCTGATTTTCTAGTATAATATTGGAAATCATTTCAGAAAAATATTCTAGAAATTTCAGATCGCTACTTCATTCCAGTCAAAAGTTATGATACATTATATTTCACCCGACGCCACTGGTAAAACGGCCGCTTTCTCCGAAGAAATTGGCTGCTAACTTCACACCGGTGATGGATGGACCATCTTTCGGTTGAAATTTGAATCACCAATTATTTCGAATCTGACCATACTTGTTTCGTTTTATTCTCTAGCGAAATTCAGTATACAGTGTGTTTGGTCATGACTTACGATAATTTAAGGTCATCAAATATATCTAATATTATCGACAAAAACACCTAAACTTGGAAGTTTACCCTCTTAGTTTTGGAGTAGCCCCCATTTTAAATTGACTTTTTTATTTTTGTTGACCCTTCCAAATAATATCGATTCCTTTGGACATAAAGGTCCTACAGATGTGAAAAAAATGTTTTTTGAAAGATGATACTACCACCTTTCATTGAAGTATAACAATATAAAAACATTCAACTTGAAAACGACAACTAAATTCTTCTTCTTACTGCGATGGCCTATGGATGAACTGTGGATAGGGTCTCGGAGAAGTCGTTGAGAAGGTCCCAGGACTAGGATTTGTCACGAGTCGAATTGAATTTCGATGAAGTTTTCAGGGAAATTTATTGGATTGAGTTGGAATGGAAGGGTATCCTTCGAAATTTTATTGTGAAAGGGCCATATTGAATTGATAAACATGATCCATAATGGTTTTAACCATATAAAGAGTTTTCCAATAAGAGGTGTTATTTTGATATTCAAAGAAAAATGCCATTTTTCAATATAAATGATCGGATGTTTATTTCATTATAAAGAGGAAGCTATGCCGTTAATAGTGGAAAATAACATCAGGCAAATGATCACCACGACCAGCTTACAGGACTATATCCTTTTAATGAAAATTTCCATAACCAAATCGCAAAGTGGATGTCCGATGTCCTCGATAGCCTCACGAATTCCATCTTTGAGGTCTTGAATCGACGCTGGGCTATTGGCGTAGACCTTCTCTTTCACGTGTCCCCACAGTTAGAAGTCGTAAGGTGTTAAACCACAAAATCTCGGTGGCCTATTGTGATCATCAATTTCGGCCTCATTTTCGAAAAAATAAGGTGCTGTGACTCCGCCGGACCGTAAACGGCACCAAACAGTCACACGTTGAGGATTTCAACAATAACTTTTGGGTTTTCCGAGCTCCAGATGCGACAATTTTGCTTGTTGACGAAGCCACTGAGGTGGAAATGGGCCTCATCCCTCAAGATGATTTTTCGATGGAATTCCGGATCATTTTCATGCATTTCAATGACCCAATCAGCAAAGACACGACGTTGTTGATGATCGGCCGTCTTGAGTTCTTGTTCCAACTGAACTTTATAAGCCTTAAGACCCAAACCTTTATGCAAAATACGGTGTAATGACGTTTGTTGAATGCCTAATTCCAAAAAACGACGAGAAATGAACAAACCTGAGTTTTCTTCAACACTTGCAGCTACAGCAGCCATATTCCCGGCTGTTCTTAAGCGACGTACACGGGTTTTATTCTTCACATCACTAACTTGTCCCAACAGCTCGAATTTCTCCACCAATTTCTTTATTGCGGTCCGACAAGGTGCTTCAAGACGATCCAAAAACGTTCGAGTTTTACAAACCGTCTTTGCCAAATTTTCACCATTTTTATAGTGAATTTTTATAATTTCAATGCTTTCTTGAAGCGTGTATCATTCCATTTTTAGTAATGGCGTAGTTTCAACTTGTCAAATGTCAAAAAATGACATCAAACGTGACATCTATCGAAATTGCGGGCTATTCAAAATAACAACTCTTATTGGAAAACCCTTTAGCTCAGATTATGTGTTATCTCCCTATTGGATATAGCTATTGAATCGGCAATTGTATGATATAATTCAATACTAACTGTCTTGCCAAATTCCATCTGCTATTTATACATGTTTAATAATTGTGTGTACCTATACAAATATCTTGAATTGATAAACTTGATCGACAATGGCTATAAACATATACAGATTTGGAAATTCACATCGAAAACATACGATATACAAGGCATCAGACAGAGAATTCTTCCCTCCAGTTGCACAGATGAATTGGCGAGATAATCAAGTGCGATAACTGAATGAATTCAACTGTCTTATTACATTTATCTAGTCTTGTCTCTCTCTTATCGCAGTACGGTAGGGAACCTGCACTACACGTAGAGAATTTTTAATTTGTCAGGCTGCCCGTAATACTCGATTCAAGTATTTACTGATGCCTACCATACTGACAGAATTACGCTCCTCTAAACGATAAGGGAGAGACAAGACTAGAATATTGAAGTGAGACAACGGAATTCAGTGTGTTACAGCACGTGATTTTCTCGACTATTCATCTGTGCAACTGGAGGGAAGAATTCTCTGTCTGATGCATTGTATATCGTATATTTCAGATGTGAATTTCCAAACCTGTAGATCAGATTACGTGTTATCTCAATATCAGTTCTATCTATTTAAGATACGTTTTTAAGGTGACTTAAAGTTTTTCAGAACTTTCTGTCTTACGTATAAAAATTACACAGGCTGTTAGCACTGGTACATACTACAGGTACTTTCAACATGTTATTAGAGGTAAATCGAATTTCCCATGATTTTCACAATTGTGAATTGATAGACAAGATCAAAGAAATCAAAGAAGCCGGTAAACTTGTGGAACATCCACAATCCTACAAATACCAACCCCCAACCCCTGAGCCTCACAGAGATTCCGCTTAAATCTCTCTAAACCCCTTAATCACTCATCGCGTTTCCTGGTTAACTCATACCAACGTAACCACCTCGCGGCTTCCTACGCGAAAAAAACATAAATCAAGCAGGTAGAACCGTAGTCGTCTTCTCCTTCAAACCTCCCATAACCGCGAGTTCAGAATTTGACTTTGAATGGGCCGTTTTTCAGACCGGTGCCGACGGCCGACGTTTCGGCATTATTAACGTCGTCGTCAGGAATCGGGAGGGCTTCCTGTCGGTTCCGGACGGCGGTCGCGTGCTTTCAAGAGCCGAAGACGAAGCCGGGGGCATCCGTCGTGAAGGAGACGGGCGGGAGCGGAGCCGGGGACGGCGTTCGGGACCTCGTTTTCATATAAAGGCTGTAATTCACGCGGTTCAAGTTGTAGACGAGATAATACGCGGTGTTTTATTGTCGCGAGGCATTGTTATTGTATTTATTGCCGGGTGGGGGTGGCGGCATTATGGGTGTGGGAGCTAAAGCGTGATAGGTGGGTTGTGGAAGATTATTGTTTGATTGGGGTGCTGAAGGGAGTGCTTGATATGAGGAAAAATAAAGAAAATCTTCGATTTTTTGTTCATAACTTTTCAGAACTCGTTAACCCTTGATTGTCCTATATATTCTGCCGGTCGATGAGAAAATGAAGGGTTTTCCAATAAGAGGTGTTGATTTGAATAGCCCGCTGTCATTTTTTGACATTTGACAAGTAGAAACTACGCCATTAATAAAAATGGAACGATAAACGCTTTAAGAACCCTTTGAAATCATTAAAATTCACATTGAAAGTGGTGAAAATTTGGCAGAGACGGTTCGTAAAACTCGACCATTTTTGGGTCGTCGTGAAGCACCTTGTCGGGCCGCAATAAATAAATTGGTGGAAAAATTCGAGCTGTTGGGACAAGTTAATGATGTGAAGAGTAAAACCCGTGTACGTCGCTCGAGAACAGCCAAGAATATTGCTGCTGTAGCCGAAAGTGTTTCGTTCTTTGGAATTAGGCATTCCACAAACATCATTACACCGTAGTTTGTATAAAGATTTGGGTCTTAAGGCTTATGAAGTTCAGTTGACACAAGAACTGCCACACAAGCAACGAAACCATTGTTTTTTGTGCGGGAAAAGTTTCCAGACCGTGTTATTTCTCGAAGAGGTGATCACAATTGGCCACCGAGATCTAGTGATTTAACGCTTGCGACTACTTCTTTTGGGGCCACGTGAAAGAGAAGGTCTATTCCAATAGCCCAGCCTAGATTTAAGACCTCAAAGATGGAATTCGTGAGGCTATCGAGGAGATAGAGCAGCCACTTTGCGATTTGGTTATGGAAAATTTCATTGAAAGGCTATGTACCTGTGAGCGCGGTCGTGGTGGTCATTTGCCTGATTTTATATTCCACTATTAACGGCCAAATTCTTCTTTGAAATGAAATAAACATCCGATCATTTATATTGAAAAATGGCATTTTTCTCTGCATATCAAAATAACACCTCTTATTGGAAAACCCTTTAGTTAATTTGCTATCTAGAGCTCAATCGAGTGCGGAGAAGATACTTCACGCTCGAAATAGGAATAATATTTTTCGTTCAAACTCAAATATTTATAAGATATCGGATCTTCAGTTTCATGGGTAGGTCTTGACAAGTAAACAAACCTTGTGTTGCTCTAAAATAAGAGATTTATTTTATATTGAACATAATTAAAATTCATATTATTATTATTATTATAAAATGAAAGAAACGACAATAAAAGTTTATTCTTTCACTTATCAACTAATTTAATGAATGACATTTTTTTCTGACAGTCTATCTCATTGACGGGTCTACTCCCAAACACACTGAGATAATTAGATTATTTATCTCACATATTATAAAATGAAAAAATTAAGGCAACTTCTACACGTTTACATCATGTTCCATATCTAAATGGAGCTTTTCACACGAGTGTTGTCAAATACCACCTGTTACATAACCTGTAATCTTAGCTCAATTCCTTCGAGTGTAGATGTGAAAGGTGTTTCAATGATTTGAATTCTGAGCCTTGCATGACAGTCATTATGTCATATGATTATGTCAGGACAGATCGAAAGTTGACAGATGAAAGTTAATAAACATGGAGTTCAGTTTATGAACATCAAAACGAAACGAAAATGTAAACACCACGCATCGAATAACTAAAACGTGACAGAACGATGTTGCCAAACTGACAGAATTGTCTATAGCAGACTCTAGCTGTTAGTACCATAGTAGAGGTGTCGTAGACCAATTATCCCAATAGGGAATAAAAATACGGCACAAGTTCGTAACGCCGAATGTTGTTCGCGTTCATAAGCAGATTCTACTTGGCTGCGTCAACAAATACGTGAAGGCATCTCTAGGTTTCTTCTTCTTCTTCTCTGTGCGGTGCCTTTCCGGCCGAACTGAGGCCTAGTGGCCCATTGTTCACCCGCATCGTTCTATAGAGACTCAGCTCCTCAGACAGAAATGTCGCGAGCCTGCCAGGAGTGGTCCCTCTCACCATAGGGATAGAAGGTGTTGGATTACCTAGGTGTGTTGACCTTAACTCATTAAGGTTCCCACAGTTGAACAAAATATGCTCAACCGTTTCATCAGTACTCCTGCACCACCGGCATAGGGAGCAGCTCGTCAATCCCATTCTCTTCAAATGCTTGTTAAACAGGTGACCAGTCAATGCACCAGTCACCAGACCGAGTTGTTTCCTCTCCAGCAACAGAAGCCTATTGACCTCAGATCGCGAGGACGGTCTCTCAATGAGAATCATCGACCACCGTAGGCCCACCCCTGCGCTCCATTCCGAGGAAAATTCCCTGTTCAGCCAGTTCCTGAAGAAACTTCTGACAGATGTGCGACATATTGGCAGCGCAGGCTCCGGACCAACAAATGCTAATCCGGCTCCCCGCCTAGCCAGTTCATCTGCCTTAACGTTACCAGGTATATCCGCGTGAGCCGGACACCAGATTACTTTCAAAAAGTTATCAGAGCCCAGCCCACGCAGAGCTTTCCTGCATTCTTCTACCAAAAGAGAATCAACTCTAACATCGGATTGAGATTTCAGAGTTCCCTGGCTGTCGCAACCTATTATGTAAATGTGCTGGCCAGAGTATCCCCTGCGAATATTTTCTAGTGCGCATGCAAGAACCGCAAATAGCTCAGCCCTGCACAATGGAACAGTTCTTCCCCAGAGGGATAGCCTGATTGAAGTGAGGACCCACGATTCCGGCACCAGACCCTGTTGCTGTGACAGAGCCATCAGTGAACCAGGTGGGACCCTCTGGACTAAGAAGCCTGTTTGATGAAGACCATAGGTCTCTGTCGGGAACAATTACCCTGTAGGGTTCGTCGAAGTAGATCTCTAGGTTTACTTTTCACGCCGAGGTAAAAAAAACCCCATCTCAACATCAACCCCGTCCAGACGAAAACCCATCAAAAACCTTGAAATTAAAAGAACACGTAATTTTTTTTATCCGCAAACGATCAAAGTCCGGACAAAATGCATTCCCTTCAGTTACGCGAATCCACGATTCCGAGCATAAATCTCGCGACCTCCCCCATTTACACTTAATCTACACTTAATATCTCCCGAGGCCATTAAAAAATGTCCACAGCGCCGATATTATCTGTGCTCTCGGCGGCCGAGAGCACAGAACCGCCGCGCCGAATGCCTCTGTGTCCGTTACGTCGTTAATGAAAGCGATAAATTTCTCTGGTTTGCCGTTTCCGAACGCCGTCCCCGTAAATGGAGCTTAAATCTAGTGACCGTAACGCGGTGAAACAAAGGGCGGGGCCCTTCTTTCCTCGCGTCCGTCCGAAAAAAAATCGGCGGACGACGTCGCTAACACCGTTTTAAGCAACAATCCAAAAACAATGGTCGATTTGCATTCATCCCCTTCTCGATCGGGGTGGCGGGTTTCGAACAATCGCGCGGTCGGGGAAACCCCGGCTTGCTTGACTTCGATGTCCGGAAACGTCGGACTATGAATAAATTAAAAATTCGTTGATGTCTTCATTGAGTGGTTTTTTTGTTTTTTTTTCTGATGGCGTGGGGTTGGATGGGGGTGTATTCGGATCGTCTGGTAAGGGGTGTTATTGAAGCAAATCGTAATGTTCTTGCTGAAAAGAAATGAAGGAGCAAAAATTAAATAGTCGAAGCATAACGGTTTTAATTAATTGACGAAGAATATTTCAGACCACTCCATGGGTGATGTGCACTTCGAGGTATACAGATTTGGAAATTCACATTGAAAACATACTATATACAATGCATCAGACAGAGAATTCTTCCCTCCAGTTGCACAGATGAATAGTCGAGATAATCAAGTGATGTAACTGAATGAATTCCGTTGCCTTATTGCAATAATCTAGTCTTGTCTCTCTCTTATCGCAGTATGGAAGGAAACCTGTATATAATTATTTTTTTTCTGATTGAATGAATATTGAGCAATATCGCCTTAGTTACCATATGTCATAACACACTCATATATTTCCCAAGGGAAATATGAAACGTCAAGTCATATTGTCCCAAGGGAAATATGAAACGTCAAGTCATATTTTACTAAAAATAGTATAATATGCAATCTTATACATCAGAAAAAAGTCATTTGGAGCTTCTATCAAGAATTTCTTAATCGGTTCCCGGGACAACACTGCTGATTTTTTGGGAACGAATCCGTCGTTTTTGTTCTTAACAATTTCTTCCACTTCATCGAATAATTTCACATTTGTTTTTTTCTTCAAATGTAGCATGGACCTTAACATAGATAATTCTGGCCATAACGTGTTTGGTGAATATTCCTGCAACAGGAGATCGAATGACTTAATCATACATTGAAAAGAACAAGAATCAGAGCAACATACCAAATCTTCAAAATATGCTAGCAAAATATTAAACTCGGTTCCTTATTTTACTGTAACACCATGGTTATTATTACGGAACTATAGTTGAATGTTGCTATTTTTGGTGTTAACTTCAAACTTTCAATAAATATCGATTGATTATTCGAGGAGACACCGATTTAATTGAAATTACATATAATATAATATTTGATAGTCATTGACATACTTCTATAGTAATTGACACCCCGAATGATAGTCATTGACATAATTTCATCTCACTTTTGCATCAATTTTGGTTATGATATCATCCTGCTTTCTCTCACTCATACATTCTCATTATATGGGTCATTGAGACATTCATACTAAAAATAATAGAGAAATAAGAAGGTTTAGACAATTTTATTCCGTATAAACAAAGAAATAACAAAAAGTATTAGTGATCTTCACTTATATACCGATGTAATGAACTATTGGTGCTATCTAGGGTTTTTCATCTGTGTCCCCATATTTCAGAATGTTTTATTTCTATTTGAGTCCTCAGGTTACCTTGAATTAAATTTTTTCCTTACAGGGGAATGATGGGGAACTTTTAGACATTGTTTATAATTATATTTTGAACAATTTCACTGAAATTCAGCTTGTTGTGACTTTATGTGACTTCACTCTCATTTTTTGGTCTAAATTGACCGGACTAATAATTTAGTCATCAGGAAGCTGAGCCTTATCGTTTGAGACCATTTTCGGCTCAAAATTCGAATTTACTGACAATTGTTCGAAACGATTAATCACTTGTTTAAGTATGACTTAATCGAAAAACTAAGTCATCGATGTTTGTTTTCAGAAAACTGTCAAAAATTACCAATAACGAAAAAATCCCCCATTAACCAGCCAATACCACCCAAACCACCCCCATCAATGAAATAACATCCCCTACATCCAAAAATTCCTCCAGAGTCCATTCGGCAATAAGCAATAAATCCACATCCAACTAATTAACACTCAAACGTTGTTAGTTACATCCCTGTCTCTGTATTAGTTCATCCCCTAGGACCGGTGTCCCCTTCGTGTCAATGAATATCGAAAAATTCGGGACGCCACGAAAAAATACGCTGGGCGGCTAACGAAATAAGTCAATGTGTATTAATGACCGCACTCACGAGTCCGGGGGAAAATGGAATATGTTCCCGACTGATGAAAAAACATATTTGATTTGAGGCATCGACATCGAACGGCTCTTTTTCAGGCATTAAATCTAATTATGTCGAGGGGGGTTGGATAAACCGCCGAGAGGAGTCTGTGTGGGAGGTAATTTGGAGTGTTTATGATTGGGGGTGGAATGGATGACACCTATAGGGGTGTCATGTGCAGTGTGGAGGATATTACCATTACTTCGAGGATATAGTGGAACTTCCCTATAAATTTGTTATAGAGAAATTTCGTTGTATAGAAAATTTGTTTCTATAGTCGGCAATGTCGCGACCGACTTCACTCATAAATTTAAATTTATCATTCAAACTTAAGCACTTCGTTTTCGACATTTTCGCACAACTTCCACACTTGCGTAATCGTTAGATTAAAACCAAGCAGCCACGGGTATATTTAAAACTGTTTCAGAAAGATCTCTCTGCCCGCCGTGATGATTTAGTTAAAGGTGGCGATTTATCACGTACGTCCGGAAAAATTTCGGAAAAACCCACCCTTATACCTTCTTACCAATATCCATTCAAAGAGTGTTTGTTGTTCTTTCAATATTTTGTTATAGAGAGAATTTACCTCGTTTTAGAAAGTGTTTTTAAAATGGAATTTTGATTCAAGGTGCAATATCTTGTACGAAATTCGTTATACAGACGTTCGTTATAGGGAAGTTCCACTGTATTACCACTACTACTAGTCCGGTCTATTTAGACATTCGAAGTTACATAAAGCCCCAACAAGCTGAATTTCTGTGAAGTTGTTCAAAACATAATTATAAACAATGTCTAAAAGTTCCCCATCATTCCCCTGTAAGGAAAAAATTTAATTCAAGGTCAAAGGTCAAAAAAATGAGTTTAAAGCGATTTTCAGCAAAACGGTTTTATCATGAAAGTACCTCAAACAAAATTGTAGATCATAAAATTATCTATAAAAAATGTATCAATACTTTTTCTTACGAGCCACCGTTTCTGAGATATAACGATTCAAAAAGTTATAACTACGCGCTAAGTACACTACCTCATAGGTGGCGTGGAAACGTGTGCATATTATGACGATAACGACTTTTATTACTTTTTGAATCGTTATATCTCAGAAACGGTGGCTCGTAAGAAAAAAAGTATCGATACATTTTTAATAGATAATTTTATGATCTACAATTTTTGTCTGAGGTACTTTTATGATAAAACTTACCGTTTTGCTGAAAATCGCGAAAAACTCATTTTTTTGACATTTGACCTCGAATAAAATTTTTTCCTCAAAGGGGAATGATGGGGAACTTTTAGACATTGTTTATAATTATGTTTTGAACAACTTCACAGAAATTCAGCTTGTTGGGACTTTATGTAACTTCGAATGTCTAAATAGACCGGACTATATAATCTCCCATACAGAGTATCGGCGGTAAACCCTTCCATTAACGATTCGCCTCCTGCGATTTCGCATTTCATTACTTCCCAAATGGGCCGAATCCATCGGAAAAAACGAGCAGCAGAACGAAAAAAACTCTCGGGCGGCAGTTGCAACCTTTTCCGAACGCTGTCGATGACATTTCCGTCGGAAAAATCGCGTATGTGTGGCATTCATAATCGGACGGTTGAATGAGCGTCTGCCATTGGTCCCCAGGATCGCGGTCGTATTTTCGGTATTTTCACCTTTTGGGGTATTTTATTATCGCTGCCGTCACGAATCAGCGGTTCTTTTTTGTGTTTTTGGGAGACAGGGGATCGTAGGAATCATTAACCTACAAAAAATTGATGAATGTCGAAGAGGATGACGAGTTTTTATGGACAGTTTGAAGGTTGCCAATTAGTATTGCTGTGACTGGAATATCTAGTCAATCACAATTACGGCAATTATTCGGGGTTTTGATTTCTCAACGCAGCTGAAGATTTAGCAACCGAATCTCTATATACATATACACTGAGCAAAAATTTAACGCACATTCTGAAAATCTCAGTTTTAATGAAAGTTAACTCTACATTGACTTTATAACTCCATGAGTTTGCTCTAGCTGATTTTGAAGGAGGCGAGCGGTTGCAAACCGTTGTCTCAACGAAGAAACTCTTAAGTAACGTTCTTGAATGGCAGTTGTTACCCGTGGTCTACCCTGTCCTGGTCTTCGGACATTCATACCTGTCTCCCTGAATCGTTGCAACATTCCGGACACACTTGTATGGGAAACTCCAAACCTTTATGCAATTATTGCGTATGTCCACCCTTCTTCTCGCAAAACTACCGCTTGGGCACATTCCTCTTGGGTCAAATTGCGTTTTTCGTTACATAGCGATCAAGTGTAGAAAATCAAACGAAAGAAAAACTATTGATCACTAGAATTTATCGAGAACAACTGATTTCAGAATGGAGCCAATACATTCAAAATCTGATAATCTCATCTTTTTTTATTCCTGCTGGGAAAAAACATCTGTATTGAAGAAAAACGTTGAAAGTGGATAACATAATATGCATGCATAATTCTGATAAAAATGATTATCATTGAGAACACCTTCAGTTATAGAATAAACTAGAGATTTCCATAATTTGCGTTAATTTTTTTGCGCAGAGTAAAAATCAATTGCTGTTCGTTAGTCTCGATAAAATTCGACAACGGTTAAACGAATTCATCTTATCTTTGTCTTCATATGTTCGCAAAGGTCTGGGGAATGTTTAAAAGGTGAGAAAAATTCATTCTCGGCCACTGAAACCACAACGATGGTCATAATGAAGTTTGCTACGAAGAATTTCACTTGAACAATTTGTTACGGTTTGAATAACTATTGTCAAATTTGAAATTTAGAATTCTTCCGAATAATCCGTCGATGAAGTAAAATATAGAAGCAGTCATAGAAACAGTTTGGTATTGATTAATTATTAGTACAGTCAAAATTACAGCAAGACGCAGAGGGTCAAATTTCAGTCGTAGAGCAAACCATTCTAGAGTCTTGCGAGATAGAAGAACACAAAGATCAGGCGAACAAATCCAACAGGAAAATGCAGATGTGCTTGTTAACACGGCGCAGTTACGTGCCAATCGCAAGAAATGAAAAAAATCAACGAAGAAGATTTGATTTGATAAATTTCATGAAAATCGGATAGTTTAACGATTTTTAGAAAATAATTTGTGGATAGAACATATTTACGAATCTCAAATAGTTTTCAAACTCTTTAGTTGATTTTAAATCGAAACAGCAATATTGCTACATAGGAAATCATACTTCAAGCAAAAGTTCAGTGAACAATCATAGTTTTCACATTTTTTACAAATCATATAATATTTCGCCATTTTGTGTGAAGTAATTAGCTTCAGTATCACTGCAGGGCACATTGAAATGTAGAATCACGAAAACTGGCGCAAATATCTTGAAAACCATAGGAATACCCAAAATTACTTAACGTTTAGGAACAGCAAGAGAGCATATACAGTTTTGGAAATTCACATCGAAAACATACGATATACAATGCATCAGACAGAGAATTCTTCCCTCCAGTTGCACAGATGAATAGTCGAGATAATCACGTGCTGTAACTGAATGAATTCCGTTGTCTTATTGCAATAATATAGTCTTGTCTTTCTCCTATCGCAGTATCCTAGGGAACCTGCAGTACACTTATAGAATTATTTAATTTGCCAGGCTGCCCGTAATACTCGATTCAAGTATTTACTGTTGCCTACCATACTGAATGAATAAAGGCGGAAACACATTCTTAAAACGCGACGCGACGCAACGTGTCGATACCCGATATGCACCGTGCACATGGCGTCGCGTCGGATGTTGATAGTGTGATTCTGGTCTATAGAAAACAATGCATTTGATTCGACTCAACACGCATCGCGTTTCATCGGGTCGCGTCGTGTTTTGATAATGTGTTTCCTCCTTTACGCTCCTCTCAACGATAAGAGAGAGACAAGACTAGAATATTGCAATCATAGACTAACTAAACGTAGAATAGATGAGACACTAGTAGAACAACCTTCAATGCCATCTGTTATTGGAGGACATACTAATTCGTGAAAAAAGCTCAATTGAAAAAGGAATCTGTATCGTAAAGCTGCCGCAAAAAGAATTCTGTAGCGCACATTTTGAATAGGTAGGTACTCCCAAGAGGCAAAAAGTTTTTTGAAATTCAATTTCCAAAAGGAAATCAGATATGGATACGTGCAAGTTATCGATGAGTGAGGAAATTTATTTTCATGAAAATAATACCTGCAACGAACTTTCATCTGATTTTCTTTTGGAATCGAGAAATGAGGATCAATAATCAAATTCTGGATAGAATAAAAATTTATTAACTGAAATAGGTATCACCAATTGAAAATACAGATTTATTTCATAAATATCTAATCAATAAACTAATAATTGCATTGAAAACATTCTCAAAAACTAACAATAATGAATTCAATAATACAAAATATGAGTATTTACCTACTAAACTTATTCAATACATGAAAAACTTTTTTGAAAACTATCTTAATTCTTATAGGTAACAGAATATATATAATATATATTGTATAATTACCTTCTTGCATCTCGATTTTCACATCCAATAACACAGCACGTCTTCACTCTTGCAGGCATATCGAAATTTATTATATTTCAAAAAGAACGTGTCAAATCACTCCTTGTGTCAGTTGACAATTCAAAGGTTTTTTGATAATAATGATTTTACATATAACTATCAAATTGAAAATAATTTTTTCGTGTATTAGTCTCCTCCTCCAACAGATGTCGCGGAATATACGAGTGGCTCATCTATTATATTAGTTTGTCTATGATTGCAATAAGACAACGGAATTCAGTGTGTTACAGCTCATTGTCTCGAATATTCATCTGTGCAACTGGACGGAAGAATTCTCTGTCTGATGCATTGTATATCGTATGTTTCAGATGTGAATTTTCGAACCTGATGTAGATCTTTTCCCCATTATTCCCTCAGTTCACATTTGACAGGGCCTATCTATGTTCTTTATTTTCTGAGGTTCCATACGAAATAAAATCTAGTCAATCTAGTGAGAGCTCAAAAATTCGCTAGAATTTCCTGATGAGCTAATACGAAACCATCAAAACTCGAGAGTAGCAAGTAAACTTAGAGATGCCTCACGCATTTGTTGACGCAGGCTATTAGAATCTGTTTATGCACGCGAACAATATCCTGGTATCGCTAACTCGTGCCGTATATTTATTCCGTATTGAGATAATTGGTCTACGGCTCCACTTCTATGGTACTTACAGCTAGAGTCTGGTATAGACAATTCTGTCAGTTTGGCAACATCGTTCTGTTACTGTTTAGTTATTTGATACGTCGTGTTTACATTTTCGTTTAGAATTGACGTTTGTGAACTGAATTAGTTTACAGATTTGGTGGCAGTTTATTGTTGCTTAAGGCTATTATGTTAATTATAGCAATGGCAAAATAACGAAAATGTTGTATTAGATTCAGAAATTGTAGAAATGAAAATCTAACCTATTGTTTACTTCACCCCAGTTCGACAGTAAAGTGCTTTCCATCTCACTATAGAGCTTGGTTGATTACAATGCAGTACTATTCGCGCGTAGGGCATCTCTATGTTTACTTCTTACTCAGAGATCGATTCCAGCAATTGACCATCGCTAACCCCCATTCGATGTGCTCCACTACCAAACCATAAAGAACGAAACAACCGGACATTCTCAGGGCCCTCCTCCTAATACCTCCGGCTGGTTAATTGCCTCAGAACCCTGAGGCCGCCCGGCGAAAATAAAGAACACAGAGTTAACAAGAGGACGCCCGCAAAGAGAGACGCTTAATTAGTTTACGATACGCGGGCGCCATGTTAAATCGTCCCGATCCAATCACCCTAAACAAGACGACGACAGTCGTTTGTTAATTCCACGGCCGACTGATGTGGTCCACGTTTTTTCGATGCCCAAGGAGAGGATGCTTCGCTTTGTTAGTCGGTTAGGGGAATACCCTGAAGATTGTGGGTTAGACGAGGTCGAAACGATGTTCGACGTTTCCATTTAACCCGTAGAATTCTGAATACTAACGATCTTTTCATCCTGATTGCTAAATATTAACCTTCCCTTCATACAATATTTTCATTTGTCCAATAATATGTTTCCATATCAAACTCGATAATAAAGGGTTTTCCAATAAGAGGTGTTATTTTGATGTTCAAAGAAATATGCAAATTTTCAATATAAATGATCGGATGTTTATTTCATTTTAAAGAAGAAGCTATGCCGTTAATAGTGGAAAATAACCTCAGGCAAATGACCAACACCACCACGCTTACAGGACCATATCCTTTTAATGGAATTTTCCATAACCAAATCGCAAAGTGGCTGCCCTATGTCCTCGATAGTTTCACGAATTCCATCTTTAAGGTTTTAAATCGACGCTGGGCTATTGGCGTAGACCTTCTCTTTCACGTGG
Organism: Propylea japonica; assembly: GCA_013421045.1. Classification (NCBI taxonomy): domain Eukaryota; kingdom Metazoa; phylum Arthropoda; class Insecta; order Coleoptera; family Coccinellidae; genus Propylea; species Propylea japonica. Next base: position 76,375,195 of record CM024243.1, read on the forward strand.
CTCTAAAGGAAGAAGTCGCAAGATGTTAAATCACAAGATCTCGGTGGCCAATTGTGATCACCTCTTCGAGAGATAATACGGTCCGGGAACTTTTTCCGCAAAAGATCAATGGTTTCGTTGCTTGTGTGGCACGCAGCGCCATCTTGTTGAAAGTAAACGTTGTCCAGATCAATATTATCCAATTTCGGCCATAAAAAAATCTCTCTCGATAGCGCAATCCATTCACCGTAACTATTGCCCCAGCCTCATTTTCGAAAAAGTAGGGTCCAATGACCGCCACCGAGGTGGAAATGGGCCTCATCACTCAAGATGATTTTTCGATGGAATTCTGTATCATTTTCATGCATTTCAACGACCCAATCAGCAAGGACACGACGTTGTTGATGATCGGCCGGCTTGAGTTCTTGTGTTAACTGAACTTTATAAGCCTTAAGACCCAAATCATTATGCTAAATATGGTGTAATGACGTTTGTGGAATGCCTAATTCCAAAGAACGACCAGGAATGGACAAATCTGGGTTTTTTCAACACTTTCGGCTACAGCAGCAATATTCTCGGCTGTTCTTGTGCGACGTGCACGTGTTTTATTCTTCACATCACTAACTTGTCCCAACAGCTCCAATTTTTTTACCAATTTCTTTATTGCGGTCCGACAAGGTGCTTCACGACGACCCAAAAATGTTCGAGTTTTACGAACCGTCTCTGCCAAATTTTCACCATTTTTATAGTGAATTTTAATAATTTCAATGCGTGTATCGTTCCATTTTTATTTATGGCGTTGTTTCTACTACGACAGCTTCAAACGTGACATCTACTGAAATAGCGGGCAATTCAAAATGAAACCTCTTATTGGAAACTCCTTTATTATGAAAGAGAAAGAGTAATTTGAATGAATTCTATGCATGCATTAAGCTGATTCACAAAGAGTCTTGAATATTTACTTTTTGAAACTACATTGAAGTTTTCAGTGTAATATATGAATTTCCAAAATATGACACACTTAAAAGTTAACAAAAATTTTTTTTCTTTTGCAGGTATGTGGCATGATTGAATGAACTTTTGAGATTGAGAAGAGGAGAAAGCGATTATGAAAGTCAGTCCAACGTATCAATTTTCTTCAGAAGAATATAACCCTAAGGTTCGCTGACTAATGCTTGTTATAAATACAGGTTGTCCCAAAATGTTTCAAACGAAAAGCATTTCAAATGGCAGCTAAACCTCTATCATAATCCGGTTATCCTCTTTGTTTTATTTTGACATCTTATTCAATTCCATTATTTTGATTTTGAAGCTTTATTATGTTCAAGGTGTCTTCTTTGTTGATATTTTGTTTTTGTATGTATTGAATATCCTAGGACACCAAAATTATTTAACCAAAAATCGCAAAATGGTAAATGCGCCACAATTTATACCTATTATTTTTTAAAGTTGAATTGACATAAAATGATGAAATAATATTTTTCTTTGAATGAGGAATTGTTTAAAGAGTAGGAAATATTAAGGTGCAATGCGAAAAATTATCCGGGGTTTTTTTCCTCTGATAGAGTTTTTGCTGCAATTCAAGATACTTTTTTTTTAACTTTCTACCTTCTCTATGGGTCGAAAATGGTTTTGGCTATGGAATATTTTGGGACTGCCTGCATATGACATTCGCATCGATAACTTCAGTACACTTTCGAAATAAATATTTCACCGCCCTCACAGAAATCAATATTGAAAATGCCTGAAATCAAAGGTGAACTTTCAAAAAAATATTCTTGACAGGCATGGGCAACCTTTTTCTGTAAGAGGCCAAATAGAAACATTTTTCGTGGACCACGGGCCAAAATACAATTTCTAACAGTTCCAGTCCAACTTCCGAATGTTTGCAAATGTTTGGTAGTATAATGTCTTCTTAAATTACATTCTTTCGCAATTGCTACGGTCTCATTACATATTCAAAGAGCTTATTTGGAGATTTGTCGTGTGTGAATGCCTGCTCTGAGGGAATCAACCGTAGGTTTTTGACGCAAATAAGAATATGATCAACTTTCAAAACTTTTCTAGTTTTGACGACATGAAGTTTTCAGCCAACATTGAAATTATCTGGGGTTTTCGCTCTCTTTTATAGCCGAATATCTTCAATTAAAAATTTATCTCTGGAGGAAATCACCAGCTCATCCGAATCAACCTGACCTTCATAAATTGCTGTCATTTAGCAGAACCTACGCCTCCTTCAGTTCGTAACCCGATAAACAACTAGCCGAGGCAATTAGTCTTCGTTTAACTAACATCTCGAAGTAATCAGATGTCTGGAAATTGGCGCGAAGTAATCAGAACCGTCTAAGATTGTCCCAAATTGATGTCGTCGAGCACCGACTTGATGAAAACCGTCCAGGTAGCTCGGAAGATTGTCCTTTTTAATCAGGCGCTTCGACAATCGGCATCGCCACGCGTACTGTAGGAAGATAAGGGTGCAATTGCACCTTTGCAGTTGGATTAATCATTGGGTTTTAATTGAGAATTTCTGAGAATGTTAATTCGAATAGGGAATCAGATTGGAAACAGGTACTTATGAAGTGAAGCGCTGTACAATTTTATTTAGACTCGAATATTCGGTTTGACTGGAATAGAAACAAATATTCAATCGGGATCTATATTAAGACTTATGTCGTGAGACTCAACATACGAATAGAAAAACTCTGCTGAGAAACAGCCCCAGGTTCAAGCCGGATAATAATGCTACAAGATAAGAGACTGTCAGTGGGTTTCATAAAACTTGATCGGGCAATCAAATCGTTGATTTTGGATTAAATCGATGGTTTACGTCAAAAATGAACTGAAAATTGCACAGAAGTGATGACATTTCAATAATCAAGGTGATCGGAGTTTCATGAAACCCGGCTTAAGTGTTCAGAAATAACTCCTATTGCGGGCGCTGTAAGGAGATGAATATCACGATTCTGAAGTTAACACAATCAGTCCTAGTTTTCCAATGGTTTTCTATATGAAATAATAATTATTATGTACACGTTTTCTTTTCAGTAAAAATTACCTCATTTAGTGTTCTTTCAAATGACATATCAACTTTTGTGCTAGCTCCTCAACCTCCGCCATAATATCATGGTTAACATGATAACAATGAAAAAGTCTCAACATTTGCTCTATTTTGAAGCACTTCGTAATCTAATCACAATGTGATTTTATGACAATCATCATCTTGAATCAAAATAATAACAAAAAAATAATCTCCCTCTTCAATACATTTCACATCGTTTTCGTAATGAATCTACAACTCTGGAAAGTTTTTAATGTTTTCTGCACAACACCATTTTATTCTGTCGATGATATCCTTCGATTTGAAAGCGAATTAGATATACCTTATATTTCGGGGCTCCTCGGTGGTCATCTGACCGTATCTTCCAATCCATTGTATTGTAATATATTCATTAAATAGATTTTGACTTTGCGACTATTATGTGCTGAGCAGACATTCATTTGAAACCATACATTTTATCTGTTAGAAAGGTGCATTCGCTGTCTGTCAAGTTTGCTTTCTAATGAATTCTTCAGAACTAAAGTGCTCGGTAAGCATAATTGGTCCGAAAAGTCCTCTCATGACTTGCAAACCTCAGAACGATACTTAACTCATGTTGGAAAGGAGAAGCAATTGTCGCATGAGGGTATTATCTCTGCAATACATAGTTACTTCATAAATTAATCACACCTGATTTCGTGAAAGTGACTTCATCAGTCCATAATGGTCTCCCAACCTCCTGAACTATTCTGGTACCACATACAAAATGTAAGTCTGGTCTCGGCATCTACAGGTAACAGATGAATTGATGATTTCCATAATTTTACATTAAGATTCAATCACGAAGAGCTTCAAAATAGGGCAAATTTAGGTTCGGAATTTTCAGACTTTTTCGTTATCATGTTAGCCAAGATATTATTACGGAGGTGGACGAGCTAGCACAAAAGTTGATATATCATTCGAAAGTACACTAAATGAGGTATTTTTTACTGAAAAGAAAACGTGTGCATAGTTATTAATATTTCAAAGAAAAAACCTTTGGAGAAATAGGGCTAATTTTCAGAATCGTTATATTCTTCTCCTTACCACGCCTGCAGTTAGAGTATTTCTGCACACAGACTCTCCCATTTTAGCAAATTTATTGCCGTTTCCGAATATGTGGTCAGATTTGATGAGACTACGAGGAAAACTGAATAATGACCATTTTAGAGAAAAAACTCGAAATATTTCGTGAAATCAAGAAATGTTAAATTGAAGAATAACTGTCAACATTTCGACCATGTGTTATATGACAGTTTTGTTGCAAATTACTCGTATAATCCCCCCTTGAAGTTTGTCCACTTTAAAACTACACACCCAGTAGTCATAAAGTTCCTCATATCGTTCAGTACTATCTCCATACTGATCAGCTTAATAAGGCGAATTAGCTGGCTATGGTTGCACTGGACGATATTACTAGATTAGATCTGAAATATGGAAGTTTATTGATTGATTTTATTCTCTTTTTTCACATTTTCACTTACGTTTATCCGCATTAAACCTTTTTCATTATCACTTTCGTCTAAATTCCACACAGCTTCATGCTCTTCAATTTAACAACGTAATAAAATCATTGCGGAACAACAGCAACCATTTATACATCCAATACATCTCGAATGTACACGAAATAACTTATGGAGAAGCCACGTAGGGGAACCCCAAGCCTGGAGCGTCGGCGGCGGTCTCGTCGGTCATTCCTTCTTCGGGTAATGACACCGTCCCCAGAGACCTGGTGATGGAGATGTCCAGAGACCATCGTCGATTTTTCTTCGTGAGCCTCATTTCCCAGATCGACTGCATGCGTGAGTTTTTGTTGTTTATTCGTTTTATTGTCGGCCATTTTTCTAATTTATTGGCTTTTTGTCTTTGTCGCGAATAGATGGAATTGAGGAAGTTGTATTGATGCGTCACGGCAAGCTGAGGAGGGTTCTCTTGGTTGAGTTGTTGGGATGATCGAAGTGAAATTGATTGCGTTATTTTCATAAGTGAGCTTTGAAGCAAGAGCGAGTGTAAAAAGTTTTTATGTTAGGCTGTGAAAGCGAAAACGTTCGGAAAGGATGGTAGAGTTGATTTTACTCCAGACCAATTTATGTCTGTTTTAAATTATCAAACTAATAATTCTTCGATGATCATGACTAAACTGAAACCATAAATGAATGAATTTAATGAAAACAATACTTTTGGGGTTGTTCTCAAATTTCAATGATCGTTTTACCAATATAAAAAAGCATACAAACTTCCTTATTTCATGTAGGTAACTCATTTGGGAAATCTCACCACAGAAATTGACCCTGCGACTCCGTGGATTTTTGTTCTCTACATTTTTCATTAATAGAAACAAAAGGAGAACGTCAATGGTGTTGATTAATCCGACCACCTCCTTAGGAGCCTTGGCAGTTACGTCTTAGTTATCCAGGATCGGTTTCTCCATATGATTTTTCTTAGGCCAGCCAGCTCTGGATATGTTTCTGTTTCTGATTCACAGAGCCTGCAAATATCATCTGCTGAATTTACCATACTGTGGATACAAACATCATTTGTATCGACAGTGCCTGGTCAGCAGTCCCACCATTACCCCAAGCTCAGCTCGTGACAGCTTCAGTAGCCTTCTGATGTAGGTAGGTGAAATCATCAGGAAGTTTCTGTCCTGAGTAAATTCAGGAGTGTTTCTCCAGAGAGTTGTTCTGTTATTCAACTTCCATTGGTGGACCGCTGCCTTATATTGGTCTTTTCCAAGTCCACATAAAGGCTCAGGTCCAGCAGGTGTTACCCTTGATGCACTTCTGCAAGTCCATCGGCTTCTTTCTTTGATACTGAATAGATTCGAGAACGAGTTTACTTCAGGGTGTGAAGGTGTGAGAGTTTACACTTGTTGGAAGGACCACCATTTTAGGGAACGAGTAATGAACCCTTTGCGATTATATACCTTTATTGTACAAATGTCTTTCGAGAACAATTCTTACAAACACAAATCAGCACTGTACAGGTGGACGGCGTTTTACGTGACGATACTCCAGCGAGATTTCACTTGAGTAATTGCAAAACGAGAGAGAGTACGTGAAGTCTCGCTGCTTTCCAGGTAGAGAGAAAAAGAGAGCGAATTTTTGGGTATTCTTCTATTTAAAAGGATTCGCCCTCGAGAGTGGGTGTAAAATAATCTAGAAAGGGATGTTCACAATGTTGTCACGTTGAGCACAGTGTGTGAATTCAACTTTACAGATAACACGATGCCTTGGCACCCATAGTAGAGTCACTTTATCGGCTCTTGTCAGTTACGTTATGGTGTTACGGCACTTTCAGGTCAGTAGAGGCCCTCCTCAGTATGATTTCAGAGACCTCAGCGTGGCCTTGCTGTCCATGTTGATGTATGCGCCCCCTTGAGGTTCATTTTAAGAAAGTATTGATCACATACAGATTTGGAAATTTATATCTGAAACGTACGATATACACTGCATCAGACAGAGAATTCTTCCGTCTAGTTGCACAGATGAATAGTCGAGATAATCACGTGCTGTAACTGAATGAATTCCGTTGACTTATTGCAATAACCTAGTCTTGTCTCTCTCTTATCGCAGTATGGTAGGGAACCTGCATTACACGTATAGAATTATTTAATTTGTCAGGCTGCCCAAAATACTCGATTCAAGTATTTACTGTTGCCTACCATACTGAATGAACTACGCTCCTCTCAACAATAAGAGAGAGACAAGACTAGAATATTGCAATAAGACAACGGAATTCAGTGTGTTACAGCACGTCATTGTCTCGACTATTCATCTGTACAACTGGAGGAAGAATTCTCTGTCTGATGCATTGTATATCGTATGTTTCAGATGTGAATTTCCAAACCTGTATGTTGACAGCCAGTAAATCTGTACGTAAAATGGAGGTTTCACCTCTCTTGGTTTCAGAGATCCTCGGTTTAGGTCCATATACCCCAATGCCAGTGCCTCTCTCTGAGTTTGATCAATCGGTAAATCAAATGGATGGATTTTTATCCAAGCGATTTGCAAAACCTATCGCACTAGGACTGTCAGCTATGACCTTAACAAAAGGCGTTTCGAAACCGAAGAAGTTTATAAAATAATTTTCCACCGACCTCGAAATAAAAAGTGAATTTAATGTGCTCGAAATTGAACATTAATCTTTTCACATGTTTTGTACACACAAATAAATGAAAAAATTTTCTCTACCGAATTTAGGCCCTTTTTTGAATAGGTTACACTTCGAGTGCCGGACCCTGTAGAAGACCAATCTGCAAACGTCATAAACTCCAAGATGTCCCAACATCCTTCATAGCGGAACGGCATCGGTCAAACGAAAAGGCAAAACGACAGTTCCAAATAAAGCAATTTGCGTCTGTAAGTATCCCGAAAAGAAAAGTGACTCGTATCCAACGGTCGGTGTTATTGGATTTGTTCGCTGAGTTCCCGTGGGATGCGTTGTGCTTCAGACATGCGATACTACGGGATGTGTGGATTGGGAATGCTATAGCGTAAATGACTGAAGACGTTGTCCATAGAGTTGATGTGAGGATAGGAAAAGTATCGACTTATTTATCGTGAGAATTATTATTCATTCGCCCTAGGCCACAATTCGATCGATTCAAATACATACTCTGACCCACTATACTGTATATGGTAAATATCTTTAATATTCATCGAATCAATTTCTATAGTGAGATAAAAAATCAGGAATTTTGCAGGCTCTTTCATAATAGTAGAAAGATCATTAACATTTGAACAACTCAATCTGAAATCTATTGGTTTCATTAATAGTTATTTAATCAACTAGGTTAAAGACAGTGACTAATTGTCAAGATATTTTGAGCGGAGCGAACGCGTTAATAGTTCGAGACTATAAGTCGCTCGATTAATAACCGAGTTGATGACAGGATTTTTCCGACGATCTCAATATGAATGGTGTATGAATTCTTGATTGAAATACATTCTCATTTTGCACGAGACTTACATTTGACATAATAAAATTTCTATGTATCTATGTTCCAGTAGAGTTTTGACATTTCTCGTAGTGCTTCGGAACACTTTGTGAACGGTTACCAAGAGGATTGCACATTAAAATAGAAGAAATTGAGCATTAGATTGGGTCATTAATGGTCAATTCTGTACACATTAAAATCACCTTTTATTTTGAGATCGACGGAAATAGTTATTTAATCAACTAGGTTAATAAAGACAGCGACTAATGGTCAAGATATTTTAACGCGTTCGCTCCGCTAACGCGTTAATAGTTCGAGACCATTAGTCGCTCGATTAATACCGAGATGATAACAAGAATTTTCCGATGATCTCAATATGAATTGTGTAGAAATTCTTGATTGAAAAACATTCTCATTTTGCACAAGACATACATTTGACATAATGAAATTTCTATGTTCCAGTAGAAAATTGGACATTTCTCGTAGTGCTTCTGAATACTTTGTGTACGGTTGCCATGAGGATTGCACATTAAAATATAGCATAAATTGAGCATTAAAACCGGTCATTAATGTTCAATTTCGTACACATTAAAATCACCTTTTATTCCGAGGTCTGCGGAAATTATAAATTAAACAGTTTTCATTCAATACACATAAATACAAAACCCCATTATCAATCAAACTCTGGGAGACTCCAGGTGAAGTGAGAACATCTCCATCCCATGTCTCGGCAAGATCCTAAAAGTCGAGGAACCTGAGAAGGCGGTGCCATAACTTGAACTGTCGCCGCCTTCAGGGCGACGCGTGCCGCCGCCAAGTGACCGTTCGACGTCGCGGATTGCCTTTTCTGGACGCGAACTTTACGAGGCGTCGGTCCTGAATTAATCGACGCTGAAAAAAAAATCATGCCTTCTAGCATTTTTTGATAATGGGTCGATAACATTGAGATGCTTTACAAGCTGCTACTGAGCGAATTTAGTAGCTGATTGTAAATTCGCTCAGTGTAATCGTGTTCACAAGCCAACAATCTGATTGTAAAAAAGCTGCAACTAAAGTTGAAAGCTGGGCTACTTTACACGCTAAATCGCTGGCGTTTTGGCTTGTTGGCTTGTAAACAAGCCGTGTGTAATCACAGTTGCTACTAAACAATCTGTGAGTTCTCGTCTACTCGGTGGTTTCTGGTTCTTAAATTCGAAAACGTATTCGACATTTATCTTAGATCCTTGACAACGATACAAACATAAACCTCACGTGGATCGCTAGATTGTTGGCTACTCAGCGAGCAGACAGTTTTGTGTGTAATCATCACAATTAATTCACTCGCCTCTAAATTGCCTCAGTAGCAGCTTGTAAAGTATTTCAATGTAATCGACCTATTTCTGGCGTTATTCCTAGCTTTCTATTTTCCTGAATAATTTCCGAAATCACTTCAGTTGGAAGTGAAGTGATTTTGACAAATAGAACATGACTTTTTCGGGTGACAATAAACTAAACGATACGGTTTGAAAACAGATTACCAAATCAGAATATCGACTATAGTTCGGAAGGAAATTCTTAAAGTAATTTAAATTCATCACTAGCTATGAAAGCCGAGAATAATAATTCATTTCCTGTAATATGTAAAAGTAAATTGTAAACTTTAATCAGAAAGCTAGGTTATGTTTTTGGTGTGATGAACTGAAGTGATTTCGTGAATTAAACTGATTTTGTCAGAAAGCAACATCAGTTGGAAGTGATGCGCATCAGTTCAAAATCACAACAATTTCAAATAGAACGTGCATCAACTCTCAAGTAACGTTCTTGAATGGCAGTTGTTACCCGTGGTCTACCCTGTCCTGGTCTTCGGACATTCATACCTGTCTCCCTGAATCGTTGCAACATTCTGGACACACCTGTATGGGAAACTACAAACCTTTCTGAAAACTACTTCTTTGGCACATTCCTCTTGGGTCAACTTGCGTGTTTCGCGTTGCATAGCGATCGAGTGTAGAAAATCAAACAAAAGAAAAACTATTGGTCACTAGAATTGATCGAGAACAACTGATTTCAGAATAGAGCCAATACATTCAAAATCTGATAATCTCATATTTTTTCATGCCTGCTGGGAAAAACATCTGTATTGAAGAAAAGCGTTGAAAGTGGATATCATATGCATGCATAATTCTGATAAAATAATCATCATTGAGAACACCTTCAGTTGTAGAATAAATTTGAGATTTCCATAATGTGCATAAATTTTTTTGCGCAAAGTATGTGTATTTCATTGAAGTTCACCATATCATCCTCCTACCAATATTTAAACTATCCCGACGGACAACCTGCATATAAAAAACCCTCCAAACACGATAAGAATCATCCCTTACCCAGGATCTCTCCAAGGTCAAGACACACGACACGGCATTTCCAAAGAAATACCTCCCCTAGGTCGTCATCAGTCTCGAACAAACAAAACCAACCCTTTTCCCGATCTCATCCTGCGTTATCTCACCCTCTAGGATCTAACGAACGGGCTAAGACGACGTATTAGTCAAATTAAAATCGAAATTCAAACATCGTCGAAAGAAAGGGGTTGACGAAGGTTTGTACAACCCTCAGTCAATCGTCGTAATGTGCCATTACCGAAATTGGTCTCAAATATTGACACGAATCTCGGATAGGAACGTATTCTTTGTTCTGAATGGAGAAGAGGGTTGAGATTGGAAGCTACCTTAGCGGAGAAGGGTTTTTGTTGTTTTCGAGTGATGGGGATGTTATTTTATATATTTGGACTTGTTTTGGAGTTTTGGCAAGGGTTGATGTAGATGATTGTAAGAATTTACATATGAGAAAAATGTGTGAAAAAAGTTTATACATTTTTTGGTAGAGTTTACGTACACACCTCAGATCAATAGAGAAACATACAGGGTTTTCATTTTAAGTTGGCCTATTAGACGTTTTTGGAGAACTGGTAAATATTTTATTCTGAAATTTCAGGTGTAGCCTCGAGGAGAAAGGAACTCTTTGCCTAAAATATTTTTGAGTTGACAGTGGTGCCAAATCTATCTCAAATGCATATCTACTTTCTAATTTCAAATGGAACTACCTATATTCTAATTATTTATCGATTCAATACCAAATTCACAGTATAACCTACTAGAAAAAATTTCTCTGTCATGCACTGATGCCAAGTTATGCACTAATTCTTGAAATTTGTGAGATCTGCATTGTGGTATTGGAAATGCAATGTCTCGATTATTTGCTATGGGAACGGAACCAAACTCAGCAGTCTTATAGTAGAGGAGAATCCTTGCATTCATGTGATACATTCAGAATTTTTATACATCGTAATGGTTTTCGAAGATTTTGCTCGGAAAATGTGGAACTTGAAATTGGAATATTTGAAGATTTTCAAATGGCAACCCCATATTTATTTTACAGCATTCTATTCGAAATAAAAAATGAATGTCTCATATCTCACTAGCTATTCATTTTAGATAGTTTTCGTATGAGATGAAAAATACTGAAATTTTTCAGTATTTATAGTCTTGATTTATAGTCCTGTTTAAGATGAAATGGCCCTATGACTATCAGGTAAATTTTTGAAGTAGGTATATTCTATGATTGAAATCATAAAAATAGTTCGATGATTATGGATGTCATTGAAAAAAGTTTACCTATGTTATTCAAACACGATTCAAGTTGTTTTACAATTCACGGGTAATGCCAAAAAATTATTGAAAGGGACTGTAGGATCTTCGATAATCGTTATCCACATTTATCAAGAATGGCTGGAGAGATATTCCGAAAACTGTTTCGGCTTATGGTAATCCTTAGTCCAATGTTCATGACCTAAATCATAGAATTCATTCTGATAATTCACCTTATAATCACACAGCCTTGTATCCATAGATCATGACGATAAATACTGAAGAATTTCAGTATTTTTCATCTTATTCGAAAATTATTCAAAATAAATAATGGGTGTAAGAAGAGACTGCTATTCATTGTTTATTTAGATTCGAATGCTGTGAAATAAATATGGGGTTGCCATTCGAAAAATTTCAATTTTAATTTCCACAATTTCGGATCCAAAGGACCCCGCACATTTTGTATGAGAATTGGCTCCCGGTGGATTTGGCTGAAAATTTGATATGATGTTCTACTAATCCTTCTGATCAAATGTCTCCACAGTCACGAAGCTGAAAAATGCATACTTCTAGGAGTTTTTAGCGATTTTTTGTATCCATTATGGCTTACGTATTACCGTTCACACAGAAATGTTTGAAAATATTTCGAATTGACAGAATCTGCTTTCAATAATCACGAAATATTCTCAAACATTTCTGTGTGAACGGTAATACATAAGCCATAATGGATACAAAAAATCGCTAAAAACTCCTAGAGGTATGCATTTTTCAGCTTCGTGACTGTTTAGACATTTGATCAGAAGGATTAGTAGAACATCATATCAAATTTTCAGCCAAATCCACCGGGATCCAATTTCCATAAAAAAATGTGCCATAAGGGATACAAAAAATCGCTAAAAACTGCTAGAAGTATGCATTTTTCAGCTTCGTGACTGTGGACACATTTGATCAGAAGGATTAGTAGAACATCATATCAAATTTTCAGCCAAATCCACCGGGAGCCAATTCCCATACAAAATGTGCGGGGTCCTTTTCGAAGAGCTTAACGATGTATCAAAATACTGAATTCACCACATGAAATCATTGATTCTCAACTATGAGACTGCTGTGTTTGGTTCCGTTCGCATAACAAATAATCGAGATTTTGCATTTCCAAACTGGCAATGCAGATCTCCAGAATTTTCAGGAATTTGTGCATAACTAGGCAACAGTGCATGGCAGAGAAGTTTTTTTAGTAGGTTATACTGTGACTTTGGTATTGAACCGATACATAAATAAAATATAAGTAGATATGCGTTTGAGATAAATTTGGCAACACTGTCGACTCAAAAATATTTTAGGCGAAGAGTTTCTTTCGCTTCGAAGCTACACCTAAAATTTCAGGATGAAATATTCACTTGTTCTCCACAAACGTCTAATAGGCCAACTTAAAGGAAAACCCTGTATATAGGCTCTGTCAGATGTGAACACAGGCAAAAATGAGGATTAGATCTCTATGTTTACAAAGAAAATTTCCATGAACATTCAGTATATAAGTTTTGATTCAGAAAATAACTTGAATCGGCTATTTTATTATGGAAATATAGAGATTCTTTTTTTCAATATTCCAACTGAATTTTATATGGTTCTGTTGACACTATGGCCACAAAATTTCACATGTAAATTCGGTATAACAGTTTTCCTTCACAAGAAAATTCGAATTGAACCGGATATCTTGTTATAGAGATATAAAGATTCTTATTTTCAATATTACAATTGAATTTTCAATGGTTATGTTACCACTATGGCCTCAAAATTCCGCATGAACATTCAGTTATTTGTAAGATAAATTTCATCCTAATAGCATATTTTTTTATGGAAATATGAAGTTTCTCCTTTTCAATATTCCAATTAAATTTTCTATTGTTCTGTTCACACTATGGGCACCAAATTCTGCATCAAGCTTATTATAAGCAACCTCCTTGGGTTTCATAGAATCTTGTTACTGAAACTTCAATAATAGTAAAATTTTCTGTATGATTTCGGAATTACCATCATTTATAACGACGAAACTGTCCTCGTTTCAAGAAAAAATCCCACAAACCACCGGTTCGAACGGAGCAAAACCACATCCTGCATCCCTAATTCCATCCACCCCGTATCTAACCCATTAAAATCGGGACCGGTTTTCCGCCCCGCAGCCAATTTTTAAAAAGCCATTCAATTTTCCACTCCGATAAAAAATATAGCCATAAAAAGTTCGTTCCTTCCGAACGAAAGACATTAGACAGGCGATGTCTTGCCGTAATCATTATAATTTCGATATTTCGCGGCCCCCCAGGTCCCCCTGTTGCCCCCCTCGTCCCTACTTAACTTAATTTTAATGTTCAAGGAGAGATATTGGCGCCCGGTGCCAGAGGGGCCTGCGGGCGCGTTTTTCCTATTTTTTCTGATCGCCCTCGTACATAAATCACGTTTTTATGATCCATTTGTTCGAATTATTAATAGCTCGGATGTAGATGGTGGATTTTAAAAGTGCAATTTGTTAGTTGGAAAATCGGGGTTTTTCCGCAATACGTCATTTGGTTTTCCTTCGCGCCTCCGTCTTGGAATATCTTGATTGAATGTGTGCTTTGGAATGGGTGGTTTTTTAAGAGATTGAGAACTTTGAATGATCGTAAAAGGCAAAGGAAATGTTGGATTGAATTTTCATTAGTATACCCAGGAGCAATAATGTCAACACTCTACTGGAACAAAGAAACATAGAAATTGTATTATAGACCAGGGTCGATAATTTTTGAAATAAAAAAAAAATTGCAGTAGCATGAAATCCATTAAAAAAGGAGGGGAATATGATCAAAATGAAAGGAAAAATAAATTACGGTCGATCCGAGTCCGGGAAGTGGAAGGGGGTGTGTTTTTAAGGGTGAAAAATGGTTTTCCTTGATTTCCGGCAAAACTACAAGTCCTATGGAAAAAAGTTGAGAGGCAAAGTTGTAGGTAATGAAAAGATCTACAACTTTTGTATTTACAATTTTTTCACATAATCTCAAAATTTAGGTGAAAAATTCAAAAAACCAAGTTTTGGATTTTTATTTACATATATCTTTAAAAAAAAAAAATTTCTACGAAATTTGGTGAAAACTTACCTTATTATATCCCGAATACACTGTAATTTATTTGATTTGAAATATTTATGTTTTCGTCTTATTTTAACTTAATATCAAAAAAGCACCCTAATTTACAATCGAAAATTCTGACGTTAAAATATCAGCAAAAAGTTTGGAGGCTTTTTGTTCGTTGAAATATCTACTCTCTGATGGTGCGAAAATAATATACATTACTATAAGGAGTGTTCTCAGAAAATGCAAAAAATTGAAAAAACTCAAATTCGAAATTTTTTTTTAATCACTATGAGAACATTTCCAGTAATGTATATTTTTTTACACCATCAGAAAGTAGATATTTCAACGAACAAAAAGCCCCCAAACTTTTTGAAAAAAGCTGATATTTTGACGTCAGAATTTTCGATTGAAAATTAGGGTGCTTTTTTGATATTAAGTTAAAATAAGACGAAAACATATATATTTTAAATCAAATAAATTACAGTGTATTTGGGACATAATAAGGTAAGTTTACACAAAATTTCATAAAAAATTTTTTTTTAAAAGATATAAAAAAACCAAAAACTTGGTTTTTTGAATTTTTCACCTGAATTTCGAGGTTATGTGAAAAGATTGCAAATACAAAAGTTGTAGATCTTTTCATTACCTACAACTTTGCCATTCAACTTTTTTTCTTAGGACTTGTAGTTTTGCCGGAAATCAAGGAAAACCATTTTTCACCCTTAAAAACTCACCCCTCCCACTTCCCGAACTCAGATCGACCGTAATTTATTTTTCCTTTCATTTTGATCATATTCCCCTCCTTTTCTAATGGGTTTCATCCTACTGCAATTTTTCTTCATTTTTTACAATTTTTGAAGGTGCGGCCCTGGTCTATTATGCCAAATGTATGTCATGTGCAGAAGGAGAATGTATTTCAATCAAAAATTCCTCAATTCATAATGAGGTCAACGGAAAAATCTTGTAATAAACTCGTTTATTAATCTACCGACTAATGGTTTCGAACTTTCAACGCGTTCGCTCTGCTCACGCGTTTTTATGACCCATTTCTTCGAATTATTAATAGCTCGGATGTAGATGGTGGATTTCAAATTTTTCCGCATTACCTCATTGGTTTTTCCTTCGGGCCGTCGTCTTGGAATTTTTATTAATACACCCTGTTAGATAATTTCATGGCATTAAATTTTGAGCTCTCGTTCTTACAACAACTGCTATATCGTTTTGCCCAAATGTCTGTAATTTTCGACCTTTATGATTTGTTACGAAAATGTTTATTAACGTTAAATAAACATTGAAACACTCTCCAATCGAGAACAGCGTTCCTAAACAACCCCCAAAACCCTTTAACGCAACAGGTGCCAGATAATTCACCCCGATGCACCCTTCTATCGACACCGCAGGCATCGGTTTCGGCCTACGTGTGCCGTTCACCCTACATCCCCCATATCGACGTATGCATCGCGTTGCATCGAGCCCGTGACCGTGGGGGTTGTTCAACCCTCGATAGCTGCGTAACCCCCATTCGAAGGTCGCCGATTGACGGTATCTGGGTCGGCCGTGGGCTTTGACCCACATACGGTTGGGGCGCGTATCGGATATTGGAATGCCATCAAGGGAGGCGAGCGGGGTTCATTGAGAGGTTCGAGGTTCAAGGACGCAGACTGGCATTGATTTGTTGATGGTGAGGTCGGGTTTTTGGTGAATGAGTGGTGAGTAGGCGGAATGTGTGGAAATGCTTACTAAAGATGCTTAATTCTTGTACGCAGTATAAATACAGTCGACTCTCGATAATTTGAAACTCAAGGGACCAACGAAAAAGTTCAAATTACCGAGAGTTCAAAATAAAAAGAGTTCAAATGAACAAGAGGGAGTAAAGATGAAATTCAATTAAACAAGAGTTTGATAGAAGTACATAGGTACTAATGATATTGTATATGCGATTATGTATTATATTCTACATACATGATCTTTATGTGTATATGATAACATGAATATTTCATTTCGAAAAGAAGTACGAAATTTTCATTTGAGTCAGTGACTTTCATCTAGCCTAGCATTGTCCAGGGTGTTTTCTATAAGTTGAGAGCTGAGAAGAATTGATAGTTAGTTTCTGCCCAGAGGGCAGAAACCGAGAGCCTGAGCGAAAGACTCCAGGCGAGGAAATTCAGCTTGACGAAGCCTTTTCTTTCTATACTGGAGACACTTCCAGTGATTCGTTTCTTATTCTTTAAAATCATGGACAATGTAGATGGTAGAATATCGAACTATTTCGCAACATCTTTTTCCAATGTGCCATTTTCCACCGCTTCGATAACACGTCTTTTCTCATGGAAAAACTCTTATTCTTTCTTTCACTCATTTTTAATTCGAAAACCAGTTTTAGTTCAACGCAATTCTAAGGAAGACTGCGCAAACTCAAGACAAGTGCAAGACGGATCACAGAAGAGTGAGGACTTCAAATTATGGAGTGTTTGGGTGATTTGACTTCAAATTAAAGAGTGTTATTGAGCAAGATGTCACAGTTAAAACTTCAAATTATCGAGTCGGTCAGAACATGTTGATTTTTTTCAAATTATCAAGTGTTATTCAAGGGAACTGAAAAGAACTTCAAATTATCGAGAGATTCAATTTATCGAGTGTCAAATTTTATTATCGAGAGTCTACTGTAACGGAAATAATCGCACCCGTCAAATTTTAAATTCAAAACCAATTTTCTCCCTCCATACCCTTCTTCTTCTTCTTCTTCTCTGTGCGGTGCCTTTCCGGCCGAACTGAAGCCTAGTGGCCCATTGTTCACCCGCATCGTTCTATAGAGACTCAGCTCCTCAGACACGAAGACAGAAATGTCGCGAGCCTGCCAGGAGTGGTCTCTCGCACCATAGGAATAGAAGGTGTTGGATTTCCTAGGTGTTTTGACCTTAACTCAGTAAGGTTCCCACAGTTGAACAAAATATGCTCAACCGTTTCATCAGTACTCCTGCACCACCGGCATAGGGAGCAGCTCGTCAATCCCATTCTCTTCAAATGCTTGTTAAACAGGTGACCAGTCAATGCACCAGTCACCAGACCAAGTTGTTTGCTCTACACTCTACAGCAACAGAAGTCTATTGACCTCAGATCGCGAGGACGGTCTGTCAATGAGAATCCTCGACCACCTCAGGCCCACCCCTGCGCTCCATTCCGAGGAAAATTCCCTGTTCAGCCAGTTCCTGAAGAAACTTCTGACAGATGTGCGACAGATTGGCAGCGCAGGCTCCGGACCAACAAATGCTAATTCGGCTCCCCGCCTAGCCAGTTCAACTGTCTTAACGTTACCAGGTATATCCGCGTGAGCCGGACACCAGATTACTTTCAAAAAGTTATCAGAGCCCAGCCCACGCAGAGCTTTCCTGCATTCTTCTACCGAAAGAGAATCAACTATAACATCGGATAGAGATTTTAGAGTTCCCTGGCTGTCGCAACATATGTAAATGTGCTGGCCCAGAGTATCCCCTGCGAATATTTTCTAGTGCGCATGCAAGAACCGCAAATAGCTCAGCCTTCACAATGGAACAGTCCTTCCCCAGAGGGATAGCCTGATTGAAGTGAGGACCTACGATTCCGGCACCAGACCCTGTTGCTGTGACAGAGCCATCAGTGAACCAGGTGGGACCATCCTGGACTAAGAAGTCTGTTTGATGAGGACCATAGGTCCCTGTCAGGAACAATTACCCTGTAGGGTTCGTCGAAGTAGAACTTAGTGCCCGTGCGGTCACCTCTTTGGAGAAGGGGAGCGTGAGCCTTCATACCCTTAGTAAGTGACTCAATAAGTTCGTAAAAAGCCGTTTCGGGGTGAAACCGTGTTGCTGACAATTGAAAACACCTTTATCCTGTCGTGGTATAGCGGAAGAACAAGTAAGGTTCAAGGATCGAACCTTCGAGGACACCATCTATGAATGTCATTCCAAAAAATGCTGAAGCACTACATACTACACTACCTGATATCATCAGTGTCGTGATGCAATAATAAACTCGAATCAACCCTAAACATCCTTCTTAAATCATCAGCTTCGGAAAAGACACATACCTTCATGTCAAATGGATCTTCCCATTTCCAATTTTCCTGTACCATTACTCATCATCCACAATAACATCAGCCATAAGACAAACTATATCTCGATACCGTCACCAGCGACATCTACAGTCCCGTTCCAGCTGTAAGATTGATGTTTCCGGTCCCAAATTCCCTTAATTTCACCCCCACATTCGACCGGAAGTTGTCCCTCCATCTGCCAGGCCGCCTTGGATCATCAACTATTGGACCAATAAAGCCGACGTTTCGGCCAAATTGCCTGGCATCCATAAAAGTGTCCGTTTATTTATACGGTTCTTCTTCTTCTTGTGCGTTCATGTGGCCTTAATCTAACGTCCGGTCTATGTGCGTTGATGAATTGATTCTGTGGCTGCGTCTTGGGTCCGAGTTAATTAAATATGTTCTATGGCGTAATATTGTTATATTGTATTTTTGGTGTTGTCTGATGGGGTGAGGTAAGCTGAAGGAATTTGGGGTGGTGGATATCTTTGTCGGAGAGGTATTATTGGTTCCAGTTAGGATTAATTACATCCTTGATCTGATGAAGTACCTATGGAATTGGGAGTTTCAGTCAGAAGTGGAAATATGTATGAGGATTCTTATTTTCAATATTCAAATTGAACTTTCTATGGTTCTGTGTGCACTATGGTCACGAAATTTTGTATGAGACTTTTTATGAGCATATCGAATTTGGCTGCAACATTTTATTTCGATTGGTTTCGTTTTGTTTGAGATATTGAGGAACAAAAATTTCACGGCTACGGCATCATGGTTCCTGGTCCCTAAAGCCTGAACAAGTAATGGATGTGGCCCTCAGAAAGGTGGGAAATTCATTGAGACTTTGCTGCCTGACTGGTAAAGATCGCAGGGATGAACAATAGATCTTAAGGTCAAGGTGCTCGCAAGGTCGGTTTTGATCTGTCGCCCCTCCTCTAATCTAATCTACGCCTTCTCTTTGGAAGTTGAAATCAGTCTTTTTGCTCGCTTTCGACCTGATGTTTTAATCCAGTCAGAGTACCTACTCGTCCAGAACATGTCTAATAAATTTTGTTAACCCTTCATCTGCTAGTTAAACCCTCAAACTCATCCATCATCAACTACAAACGCCCAATTTCGTCCAAGAACAATACACCACCCCCAACCCATAAATCCAAGAAAAAAATATCGACTCCAATCATCAGACGTTTTCCCAAACAATACCCGAAATTCCGGCCGTAACTGATATTAAAAACTGCGATCTACCAGAACAAATTATTCGTACAATCAACGGTGCCCATTGTTTCACTACTCCCCGGAACAATGGGGGGCCCTCCGGTACAATAAAAGATATCCGAAGCAATCCCGAAGATACTAGATCGGTCCTATCAGAAATGGAATAATCAAAAGTGCCAGGAAACAATTTGCATAGAAATCGCATCGGAGATAAGGGCGAAGGCAACCCTTCCAACGATCGAATGGGGATGGTGATTGGTGTTTCCTTAGGAAATGTGCCAAATTCGAGGTGAGCGACGGTTTGGACGGGGGTGGGTGAAGAGGTGTATTCGAAGGGATGATCCTGGAGAATTTCAAGTGAAGGTGGTTACCCTGTTTGTATATTTTGTTAGCGTTCGGCGTACGTCATTGTATACATTATGAAACAAAATCTGTTTTTCACCCTAACTTGGAACCATCCCTGGTGTGTTCCGTGTGATTTCTTATTTCATCATAAAGAAACATCTTCTCTTGACAATTTAATTCTTAATTTTGTAGTGATAATCGGGCTTGACTAAAATAAAACAATAAACACTAATTGTTTCTATTTTTCTATATTTTCCATAAGAAAAACTCATAAGATACACTTCCGTCTAATCTCCATTTTTTTTCAACTCTACTCCCCTTACCTCCTTTCCCACCAAGTCATAGAATCCTTGAATATAGAACGTTATTCGGTTTTGGGACTAGCTCCCCCTGGTATTCATATCACCTACTAACTTTACATATACTACAATTTTTAACAATTCAACTTTTGTTGAAAATACAGGATTTACAGTGAAACATTGAATTTCCCTACAACAGTACTTCAACAAATTCAACCTAAATTCTGACCTAATGAAAATGAACTGAAAACTGAGTCAAAAACATAACGTGTTTTCCGCCCAGACACGAATAACTAGTGCGATTCGTCTAGGCATGTCCTCCTTATGGTTTGAAACCAATTAGAGCATCACTCAGCTGCTGCAAATTTTCAGGAGTACGCGAGATCGAATTTTCCTCCCAAAAGCATGCAAACATGCCCAATTGAGTTCAAATCTGAGCTTAGAGAAGGCTAATCGAATTCCAGGATATAAAGCCGGTCCCAGACAATGCGTGTATTTGACGAATGTTCGGCATTGGCGATGCTTCGCATAGCGTGTGGGCCATAGTAATCGGGCCGAAGTTGAGCTCCCACACACCACGCGAAGCATCGCCAATGCCAAACATTCGTCAAATACTAGGCCAAGCAATAGAGATATTTCCTTGACAAAAATACTACCTGGAAGCCACCTGTGCCATTCCGAGCAGGACAGTCCTTAGTTTATTCCCACCATGTTTTAAACACGAAAATGCCATTTTTTTATTTGTTATTAACAAAAAAAAAACAAAAATACGCGTTCTTTTTAGTTTTTTCGTTGCAGAATGGAAACTATTGATGCAGTGATAACGTTGCAATGGGATGAATTGTAGAGAATTACATTGTGAAGAGAATGATGGGTCAAACGATCCGATCGAATAATTAAAACTGGAGAAAAGCGGAAAAAACCGGAAAATTGCGTGTTTTTTCTTTTAACTCATAACTCTACCATTTTGCAATATTAAGAACTGAAACTTCACACGATAGTAGCTATTGACGTGCAATTCATGTGTGCCAAAATTGGATTCGGTCGGATAAATAGTTTTCACATAATTTCCATTTGAATTTTTTTTTGGACATATTTTCGCGGAGAGCTGGATGCGTTTGAGGTCGTCCGATCGAAATTAAAAAATTGATTTGGAAAGAAGACGTGATCAGTAACAAAACGTCTATTCTGATTTTTCAATAAAACGCGTTTAAGTGTGTTAAAAACTAGTGAGAACATGAGGGAAAACGACCGACCAAGCGAGAGTGGTCGAGTGGTGAGGGAATGAGCGAATCGAGGGGAAACGCCGCGGAAGCCAACGGTCGCCGAGTTTAAGAATTGTTGCGCGGACAGCGCACCAAATTTTGTACACATATACGTTTCCCCTCGATTCGCTTATTTCCTCTCCACTCGACCGCTCTCGCTCGGTCGGTCGTTTTCCCTCATGTTCTCACTAGTTTTTAACACACTTAAACGCGTTTTATTGAAAAATCAGAATAGACGTTTTGTTACTGATCACGTCTTCTTTCCAAATCAATTTTTTTAATTTCAATCGGACGACCTCGAACGCATTCAGCTCTCCGCGAAAATATGTCCAAAAAAAATTCAAATGAGAATTATGTGAAAACTATTTATCCGACCGAATCCAATTTTGGCACACATGAATTGCACGTCAATAGCTACTATCGTGTGAAGTTTCAGTTCTTAATATTGCAAAATGGCAGAGTTATGAGTTAAAAGAAAAAACACGCAATTTTCCGGTTTTTTCCGCTTTTCTCCAGTTTTAATTATTCGATCGGATCGTTTGACCCATCATTCTCTTCACAATGTAATTCTCTACAATTCATCCCATTGCAACGTTATCACTGCATCAATAGTTTCCATTCTGCAACGAAAAAACTAAAAAGAACGCGTATTTTTGTTGTTTTTTGTTAATAACAAATAAAAAAATGGCATTTTCGTGTTTAAAACATGGTGGGAATAAACTACGGACTGTCCTGCACGGAATGGCACAGGTGGCGTCTAGGTAGTATTTTTGTCAAAAAACTAATCATTTGTAGCTCTGTTGCTTGGCGTATATACGCATTGTCTGGGACCGGCTTTAACCTCTGCTAAATACTCCCTGGCGATCCACATACGGTTGATCGGGCATTATAAAGCATCAGCACGAAATCGTCTCCAATAAGCGTTGCACAAGGAACAACATGTCGCGCTAAAACTTCTCTTGTTTTATGTTTTCACTGAGTTTTCAGTTTATTTTCATAACGTTTGGACTTGAGGTTGAATCTGTGAAAGTACTTGCATAGCCATAGCGAAATTGTGGAGTTTAATGTTGCTCTGAAAACCCTGTATCTTCAACAAAAATTGAGCTATTGTTCCAAATCAAGAATGAAATTGACAAAAGAAGATGTATCTTGATGATGAAATAAGAAATCAAACGGTGGAACAACTGGAACACATCAGGGGTGGTTCTAAAGTTAGGGTAAAAAAACAATTTTGATTAACCCTGTATAAAATGGCATACAGGTATTTTGGCGATATAGCACTCGTTTGCGTAGAACGAGCGCTCAAAAAGTAAAGACTTTCTTACTTCAAGGAAATGATGATTTCCTTACTGCTTTTAGAAATCTACGCAAAACTTTTATATGCATTTTAGTACTTCTCTCTTGATTTTTCAGGCAATAATTCTGCCTCAACCACCTGTAATTATTTGTGTCACAGAGGTGATATTCATATTATTTATTACTTTCCAATTTTTTTCTGTTTCTGGTTTTTATGCTTTTGCAAGTTGAAGATCTCTCTCTCGCTCTTGCATCTGAATTAATTTCAGATGAAAGAGTAGGGAAAAAGTCTTCGATTTCAGCTTATCGTCAATGAAAACATTTTCTTTGGCCAACAGAAATCAGTCGTTGTTGTTTGTGTCCATCACCCTTGAGAATAATCTTCCTTATAACATTTATGTGGCTTCCCATGTAACGTGTTTAGGGGCAGGCGGAGGTGGTCAACCCTCTACTTTAAACTTATTCGGAGGGTGTGAAGTAGCCTGTCTCAAGGGTGCAGCAACAAGTGTTCAATATTTCAGAGGGAGGTCATGGAAATATGTCTTGAGACACAGGGGAGATGACCAAGGTCAACATGAAGCGTTTCATACACTGTGCCAATCAGTTTATCTCTATTTCCCAAGTCATGGCAAAAATAGTAATGTTTGACTTTGGACCAATTGACTGATCCAGAATTGATTAGGTAACCATAAGAAAATTTTATATCTCGAAAATCTATGCCACGAAAATAATTTTCGAAGGAAAATCATAGGGGGGTGTCATTTTCAACCTCTAATAATAAAGTTATAAGATTTTGTGAGTAACAAAAGGGTTCTGGGCCAATGAGTGAAATTCGTGTGCTCTCTTTGGCAAGTGTATTGGCTTCTTCGTTTCCTTTGATTCTCGAATAGCCGGGAACCCAGATTAAAAAGACCTCATTTTTCTTGCCTACCTCATTGAGTTTGTTCCGGCACTCTTGATCATCTTGCAGTTGATGACGTAGGAGCTCAGTGCTTTAATATAAGCTTGACTATCTGAGTGTATGGCTATATCGCACTTCTGATAGTTTCTTTCTAGATTTATATCTAGACATCTTTCAATAGCTAAGATTTTACGGTATTTTCTTTGGGGTTATAGTCGGTGTATTCCCTCTTATTCCTCTTTTTCACGGAGCTATGTCCTGAAGTTTTTCTCAGTGCTTACTTTCTTGATAATTACATCACTAGAAAGGTTCGCAGATAAGATCCACAAAATGATGTATATCCTCTTCATCGTTTTGTGTTTGAATAATTGTCTCCAAAATCTCCACAAGTGTCTTTAAAAATTACATTCAACAACGTCCATCATTCTGCCACATCCTGACCTACCCCACATCTATTTCAAGGCCATCTCGATGAGCCATCTCCCTTATTATGCACATCTCAAGACAGTTCACCTAAAATAACGACCGCCTGTTGCTTCGCGACCCTTGCGGCAGATGTTTTCGCACCCTCGGACATCCGGGTGAGGGTCGAAACTGACCACAACATCCTTGGAAGCCGGCACGCCCGCGGAGTTCTTGTGCTACGTCTACAAGGGGTTTGTTTAGGTGGACTGTCGCAGGATAACCCCCAGGTTAATCCTTTCGTAATAACCGGCTAATGACCCTGAGATAGGGGTGGACTTGACGATGACCAGGGGTGTATGATATAAGGCTTGAGTGGGCTTCTTGCTGTTATGAATCAATTAGGGAATGGTGTGTTGATTGTTGTTGGATAGCTTTGATTATTTGATGTTGAACTCTGTGAGGGGGTGTTTTTGTGTTTATGGAGAAGATTTGAGACAGGGTCAAGAGATTTTTAACTTCTGGGTCGATCACGCTTAAAGTATACATAATTATAGTTTGTTCTGAAATCAGCTTTGCAAACCGTACTTGGTAAAATTATAAATGAGAAGAAATGCCTATGTCATTTTGACATGAGTTTCTCCAAGTTTTTGAGCGTTCGTTCTACTTGGACGTGTGCTTTATAGTTCTGCCCTAATGTCTGTAATTTTCGAATTTTGAGCCGAAAATGGCCTCAAACGATAGGGTTCGACTCCCTGATCACTAATTCGCGGTTAAATCAAATTCTGTCTGTGGGGCCGTCCGTTAGCACAATAATTTTCGAAGGTGCTGTCCTAGAGACTTGAGATTTTCATGGTGATCTCGGTTTCCATGTTCGTTAACCAGCCAAATCGTACAGGTGTTCCAAAAACTATGGTCGTCCGAATTTTTTGTTCCTCAATATCTCAGACAAAACGAAACCAATCGAAATGAAATGTTGTGGCCACATGCAAGATGCTTCTAATAAGATTCATGCCAAATTTTGTGGCCACAGTGTTAACAGAACCATAGAAAATTCAATTGGAAAATTATAAAGAAGAAACTCCATATTTACGATTCCAGTGAAATTTATTTTATGAATGAAGATGCAAAATTTCAATAGAGTTGCATCAGAACCTAGTATTCAGATAGGGATGGACTTGACGATGACCAGGGGTGTATGATATAAGGCTTGAATGGACTTCTTGCTGTTATGAATCAATTAGGGGATGGTGAGTTGATTGTTGTTTGATATAGCTCTGATTATTTGATGTTGAACTCTATATTGGGTGTTTTTGTGTTTATGGAGAAGGTTTGAGACAGTGTCAGGAGATTTTTAAGGTCTGCTCTTGAGTTGATTCATGCTTAGAGTATACTGTTTTGGTATCGTGTAATTGTAATTTATTTTAATTTTGAATTGGGCGCCAAATTACACGATGGAATTTTTGTGACATTTTTTTATTGATTTCTATTCTCACACATTTTCTTTCCAGCCTACCTATTTACATAATTCTAACTCCTAAAAATATAAATTGATCGAACTGCCACTGATGGTTTGGTTTAGAACCGTACTTGGTAAATGAATTTTGAAATTTTGAGCCGAAAATGGTCTCAAAGGATGGGGTTCGACTCCCTGATGACAAATCCATGGTCAAATACGATTATGTCCGTGGGCACGATAACCTAAGGGATTGTCCTAGAGTCTTGAGATTTTCAGAGAGAACTCGGTTTCCATGTTTATTAACCAGCTAAATCGTACAGCGTGTTCCACAAGTATGGTCATTCAAAATTTTTGTTCCTCAATATCTCAGACAAAACGAAACCAATCGAAATGAAATGTTGCGGTCATATGCAATATGCTCCTAATAAGTCTCATGCAGAATTTTGTGTACATAGTGTTAACAGAACCATAGAAAATTCGAAAAAATTGAAAAGAAGAAACTTCATATTTCCATAACAAGAAAATTCACCTTATATTAACACAGCATTATGTCCATAGATCATGATTCACGACTATAAACACCGAAGAATTTCAGTATTTTTCCCTCCTTCGCAAACCATCCAAAATAAATAATAAGTGTAAAGGGAGACTGTCATTCATTTTTCATTAAGAATCGAATGCTGTAAATTAACTATGGGTTTGCCATCTGAAAATCTCGAAATAATTCAATTTTAAGTTACACATCAAATCTTCGAAGAATCTTACGATGTATCTCTACTATGAGACTGCTGAGTTTGGTTCCGTTCGCATAGAAAATAATCGAGATATTGCATTCCAAACCAATTTTAATAAAATGCAGACAGTTTTTGTTAAATCGTATTTATGTGTATGATTTCACATAACTAAATGGAAATTGTTTTCAATCTTGTGGAAGTTGTGCGTCGTTATCCTTCAACACCCTCAGTTTAGGAGCTATCAAAAATACCCGGAATTACTTTTGCAGTAAGATACTTTAGTAGTGTTTCCAATCAAACTGTTTCAAACTGCAAAATTGCACATAATTAGTGAAGTTGAAAACGATATTAGGTTTTTTTATCGAAATAAATAATTCAAGTTTATCATTTAAACTCTATCACTTCCTTTTAGACATTTTCGCACAACTTTCACACTAGCTTAATGATTAGATTGAAACCAAACAGCCAGGGGTGTATTTGAAACTGTTTCAGAAGAATTTCTCTATCCGCCGTAATAATTTATTACGTACGTCCGGACAAATTTCGGACGAAACCCAACCTTATACCTTCTTAGCAATACCCATTCAAAGAGTGACGTTCCTTGAATATTTCGTTATAGGGAGAATTTACTTCGTTTAAGAGGGTGTTTTTAACATAGAATTTAGATTCAAGGTGCAATGTCTTGTACGAAATTCGTTATACATACGTTCGTTATAGGTTATATGCAAACCTCGCCAAATTCACTTGAAATCAATTCAATTTTGTGATGTTCTCTAGAAGAGTGTCCTTGATTCTGATTGAAATTCTATTATTTTCGCTACTTTCCCTCAGTTGATCTGCTTCACAAAAATGAAATGGACTTTCAGGGTATTGGTCGTGGTTTAATTTAATACTTTCAAGTTGACTAACAAAAAGATGATTTTCGCAAAGACGTCATATAGAAAAATCGTAGACAACATATTTCTTCGGTTCGACTCCGCTGACAGATCATACGAAGTACACAACATTCAAGCTGCTCCACTTATGGTACCATACTGCTGATTCGACTTTCCGTTATTCGCAGTTCATCGAATCGTTCGGATTTGGCAACGCTGAATGTGTTAGCGTTATGCGACCTACTTTCACCCAGGTGCATCTTTGACTCGTCAAAGTACATGATATAAGTATTTCGACGTTTTATTAATACGGCTCAATGGTCTAGGGGTATGATTCTCGCTTTGGGTGCGAGAGGTCCCGGGTTCAAATCCCGGTTGAGCCCATATTTTTTATGAATCTTCTTGTTGAGCGTTCATTGTACTGACGTACTTTGGTTGAATGGTGAAAGTAGTACTACCAGTAAATCTTCTCTGGTACGATTTTCAATCAGGCTCAATGGTCTAGGGGTATGATTCTCGCTTTGGGTGCGAGAGGTCCCGGGTTCAAATCCCGGTTGAGCCCATATTTTTTATGAATCTTCTTGGTCAGAGTTCATTGTACTGGCGTACTTTGGTTGAATGGTGAAAGTAGTACTATCAGTAAATCTTCGCTGGTACGATTTTCAATCAGGCTCAATGGTCTAGGGGTATGATTCTCGCTTTGGGTGCGAGAGGTCCCGGGTTCAAATCCCGGTTGAGCCCATATTTTTTATGAATCTTCTTGGTGAGAGTTCATTGTACTGGCGTACTTTGGTTGAATGATGAAAGTAGTACTATCAGTAAATCTTCGCTGGTACGATTTTCAATCAGGCTCAATGGTCTAGGGGTATGATTCTCGCTTTGGGTGCGAGAGGTCCCGGGTTCAAATCCCGGTTGAGCCCATTTTTTATGAATCTTCTTGTTGAGCGTTCATTGTACTGACGTACTTTGGTTGAATGGTGAAAGTAGTACTATCAGTAAATCTTCGCTGGTACGATTTTCAATCAGGCTCAATGGTCTAGGGGTATGATTCTCGCTTTGGGTGCGAGAGGTCCCGGGTTCAAATCCCGGTTGAGCCCATATTTTTTATGAATCTTCTTGGTGAGAGTTCATTGTACTGGCGTACTTTGGTTGAATGATGAAAGTAGTACTATCAGTAAATCTTCGCTGGTACGATTTTCAATCAGGCTCAATGGTCTAGGGGTATGATTCTCGCTTTGGGTGCGAGAGGTCCCGGGTTCAAATCCCGGTTGAGCCCATATTTTTATGAATCTTCTTGGTCAGAGTTCATTGTACTGGCGTACTTTGGTTGAATGATGAAAGTAGTACTATCAGTAAATCTTCGCTGGTACGATTTTCAATCAGGCTCAATGGTCTAGGGGTATGATTCTCGCTTTGGGTGCGAGAGGTCCCGGGTTCAAATCCCGGTTGAGCCCATATTTTTTATGAATCTTCTTGGTCAGAGTTCATTGTACTGGCGTACTTTGGTTGAATGATGAAAGTAGTACTATCAGTAAATCTTCGCTGGTACGATTTTCAATCAGGCTCAATGGTCTAGGGGTATGATTCTCGCTTTGGGTGCGAGAGGTCCCGGGTTCAAATCCCGGTTGAGCCCATATTTTTTATGAATCTTCTTGGTCAGAGTTCATTGTACTGGCGTACTTTGGTTGAATGATGAAAGTAGTACTATCAGTAAATCTTCGCTGGTACGATTTTCAATCAGGCTCAATGGTCTAGGGGTATGATTCTCGCTTTGGGTGCGAGAGGTCCCGGGTTCAAATCCCGGTTGAGCCCATATTTTTTATGAATCTTCTTGTTGAGCGTTCATTGTACTGACGTACTTTGGTTGAATGGTGAAAGTAGTACTATCAGTAAATCTTCGCTGGTACGATTTTCAATCAGGCTCAATGGTCTAGGGGTATGATTCTCGCTTTGGGTGCGAGAGGTCCCGGGTTCAAATCCCGGTTGAGCCCATATTTTTTTATGAATCTTCTTGTGAGAGTTCATTGTACTGGCGTACTTTGGTTGAATGATGAAAGTAGTACTATCAGTAAATCTTCGCTGGTACGATTTTCAATCAGGCTCAATGGTCTAGGGGTATGATTCTCGCTTTGGGTGCGAGAGGTCCCGGGTTCAAATCCCGGTTGAGCCCATATTTTTTATGAATCTTCTTGGTTACAATTCATCGTACTGGCGTGCTTTAGTCGAATAGTAGTAGTACCACCAGTAATTTTTTTTGATAAAATTTTGAATCACACTCAATGGTCTAGGGGTATTCTGAGTTATATCTACTCATGGAAGTTTGATATCAATATACACCTAGTGTTCAAGTAACCAAAATATAGTTGATAAAGTTATTTAACGAACTAGGTTATCAAAGACGGCGACTAATGGTCAAGATATTTCAAAGCGTGAGCGGAGCGAAAGCTTTGATACATCGAGACCATTAGTCGCTAGATTAATAACCGAGTTGATTACAAGATTTTTTCGCCGACCCCAATTTAAATTGTTTTTAAATAATTGATTGAAATACATTCATATTCCGCACAAGACATACATTTGACAACTATAAATTTTTATGTTTCTATGCTACAGTAGAGTTTTGACATTTCTCGTGGTGCCTCTGAATACTTTGTGTACGGTTTCCATGAGAATGGCACATTAAAATAGTTCGAATTGAACATTAGAAATTGGAAATTAATGCTCAATTTAGTACACATTAAAATCGCCTTTTATTTTATGGTCGGCGGAAAAAAGTATTTCAATGGAAAGTAATAACATACAGGAATGATTTTCATAGATAAATAATTAATGCTATTCAGGATGAAAAAACAAATTGAATTGATCTAAATCAAAATTCTGATGGTATGGAGTGGGAATATAGAAATACACATTAAATTAAATTGACAAACGTGAGATCAGAAGTCAAACAGAAACCTACTGATAAAATCCACAGTACTTATACAGGGTCTCTATAAATGATTGTAACAGCGCTGTTGGCTTTGGATTATGCAAACCACAGAATTCTGTGATCATGCTATGCTCTGATTGGTTAGGGATTGCAATTCAAAGCCAACTGCGCTGTTACAATCATTTATAGAGACCCTGTATAAGTACTGTGGATTTTATCAGTAGGTTTCTGTTTGACTTCTGATCTCACGTTTGTCAATTTAATTTAATGTGTATTTCTATATTCCCACTCCATACCATCAGAATTTTGATTTAGATCAATTCAATTTGTTTTTTCATCCTGAATAGCATTAATCATTTATCTATGAAAATCATTCCTGCTCACTCGAAATCCCTCCGCAATCTTAATTCCTTCAGCATTAAATCGAAAAATAACGAAGTAAACGAACAACGAATGTCGTATGCATCTCCCCCTACACCCAAGTCATCATTATCAACATACCTTCGAAAACAGACACTAATCGGAAAAATTCCCTAACGCGCATGCCCCCAGGCATCACATCCACCTTATTAATACCGCAACCCCAAAAACAAGACCGCGGCATCGATAATAGATAGCAATTTTTCCGTACTGACAATTTTCCAGGAGAACGACCTCAGCAGGAAAAGCGGAATTTCCCCCATACTCTCCCGATCTCCAAGGCCCCCCGCGATCCGTCGGCTTCGCCCACCTATCGGATTTCTTTTTCAATCAAAAATCTCGCGGGCTTTGCAACTTTCCGCGCTTCGCTTGTTTTTATTGAAAAATTATTCAATTATAAAGTTTTAAAACAGATTGAAAATCACGCGGTTCAACGCATCGTCGAATTTTCAGGTTATGGATTGTGACGCGGTGCAAGTCGATGAAAGGAACGGTTGTGCTTTGCATACCGGAAACGGAAATGGGGTCTTGTTTCATTGACTATAGTCCGTTCACGAAAGTTTGAGCTATCGGTTGGCCATGGAAATTTGGCATATTCCACTGTGTAAATTGAAATTTTAGGTTATGTTGTTTATTTTCTTGTCAAATTGATATGAAATGTTGTCAATATTGCATAGAGTTCTCTGATAACTCGCAAGATCTTCGGACGAGGCCGGGAACATTCGGCAACGTTGACTTTATTTTACGTTATTAACTTCTGTGAAAGGACTATAGTTGGGAAAAAACTGAAATTCGGTTTTCAGCGTGAACTGTTTTCTTAGGTGAAGAAATTTCTACGCGTTTGTTTCATGGTATTTCTTTCGTATCTGTTAGTTTTGAGTTTTTGGTCTGGCCGTCCGTTAACACTAAATATTTCGTTGTTTGCATGAATCTCAGGTCCTATACAAAATTTTGAGGTAATAGCCTTATTGCTCCTCCAATGGACGAGCGCTCAAAAGCAGGCTTTCCTAATTTTTGTATCGCTCGTTATCCTTAAACGAGTGCTATATCGTTTTGCTCAAATGTCTGTAATTTTAGAATTTCGAGCCGAAAATGGTCTAAAACGATAGGGTTAGACTCCCTGTTGACGAATTCGTGGTCAAATTCATCCGTCTGGCCGTTAGCACATTAACTCTCGAAGGGATTATACTAGAGATTTTGAATTTTTATGGTGAGTTCGGTTCCCAATGGCTCGGTTAAGTTCGTTTACCAGTCAAGTCGTACAGGGTGTTCCATAAAATATGGCTATTCAAAACTTCCTCAATATCTCAGACAAAACAAAACTCATCTAAATGAAATGTTGCGGCCATATGCAAGCTGCTCATAAACATTTTCATGGTGTAAACAGCACCATAGAAAATTCAATTGGAATATTGAAAAAAAGAAACTTCATATTTCCATAAAAAGATATCCAATTCGAAATAATGAAGATTGATACACTGAATGTTTATGCAAAATATTGTGGCCATAGTGTTAACAGAACCATAAAAAATTCAATTGGAATATTAAAAAGAAGAATCTTTATATTTCCATAACATAATATCCTATTCGAGTGAAATTTTTTTGTGAATGAAGACTATTATACTCAATTTCCGTTCAAAATTTTGTGGACTGATATACAGAATCTTCTCGCAAGATTAAAAGAGGGTCGCATAATTATTATAATTCCGATTGTGCTGAGAATCTGCATGTACACATTATTTTAGTCCATGGGCCAGCGCCTGTTTTTTATAATGATTACTATCAATCTGAATTTTTGTGGGTAGCTTCATTTTGACGAGACGCCCAACTTTTTCCTCTACGAAAATTCTCGATAGTGAGGGCTAATACAGTATGGAGGCGTCAAAAGTGTTAAATTGGTGAATGTTAAAATTTCTACTACTAATAGCTTCTAAATCTCGAAACAATCTTTCTACAAATTGAAAAATAATAATTGCCCTACAAAAATGATGATTCTATCAAAGTGTCCCCCACTCCCAACATATATCAATAACTAGGTCTAAAAAAATTATTATTAACCGACTGATATTTTCACTGTTGCTTAGCAAATATTTCCTTTATCAACTGGTCACATTGTCCTAAAAATTGAGTGGTAATTTTTTTCCAGTCCTACCTCAAAAATTGTACCACAGAACCCACAATTGAAAATGATTACTAACAATAGACAGCCGGTTAGTAATAATTTTTTTTAGACCTAGTTATTGATATATGTTGGGAGTGGGGGACACTTTGATAGAATCATCATTTTCGCAGAACAGCTATTGTTTTCAATTTGTAATGAAATTGTTCCAAGATTTAATTGATAAAATAGTTCTTAGTAATAAAATTGTATTTCTATTAGTATTATAACTGTATTAGATCTCACTATCGAGAATTTTCGTAAAGGAAAATGTTGGGCGTCTCGTCAAATTGAAGCTACTCACAAATATTCAGATTGTTAGTAATCATTATGAAAAACATTATGGACCATTTGGTATCAATCTTAAATCCCATATAGATTTTGAGGTAATAGTCTTATTGCTCCAACAAAGAACGAGCGCTCAAAAGCTCCTGCTGAGGGCTTTTCTTAAATTTTTCTTATAAAACATCAGTAGGCAGGTTCACTGATGAGATGTACTCGTTCAGAGAAGACAAGGCTCTATGACTTTTGTGGTTAATAGTATGCCTTCTCAACTTCATCGACATCCAGTTCGAAAAATCAAGTTTGTTGATCCCTAAATCCCAAACACCTGCATTTATCCAATTGTATCTCCCCAAAACAATACCCCCAAAACAAACGATTTCAAGAACCCGATTATGAACCCCCCATCCCGCCAAACAATTCCCCATTCCAATACCACCACCCCCGGCGATACATCCCCACTCCTCCCCCCAACTACCTCACGCATTAAAACCGTTTGTTTCGCGCCATAATCAAAATAATTGAAGGCGATTGTACGAATTCCATCAAACGGAAACAATACATAACCTCAATCCGTTTGAAACAAACAAACGCGAAGCGCCTCGTCGACAAACGATTTCAATTAAAATGGCTGAGCAAAAACAAAGCAACGTCGTCGCAGGTGACTCGATCGCCGTAGAATTTCAAAGCCCGCTTCTTATTTGCGAGAACAAAGATGCAGGGAGACGATGGTGTTTTGAGTCGTCGTCGCGTTAACGAATGGGTGAAAATCGTAATTTGATTATTTTGTATTAATTATGATCCGGATGTGGGCCGGTCTAGGTGGCTGCGGAGAAATTAGAAATGCGCCTTTCTTAGGCGCCCGCCGCGGTTCTGGCAGATTGGAAAATCACAGCGTGGTGTAAATGACGTTTTGTTCGTTCAGGGTGAGGGTGTGAGGGTGGTGATTTTCTTGGTGTCTTCTTGCAAGTTGGATCTTTAATCTATTGTTCCGTATATTTATCAAATTACTGGCTGGTTCGGCAAACGTTTTTCGCCATTAATGTCCAATTATTGTAGATATATGTAGTAAAATGGTATACTGATGGTTCCAAAACCTCTACAGGAGCTGGCGCTGGGATATACGGGCCAAGTACCAAGTATGCACTGTCGCTAGGCTCCTGTATGAGCGTCTTTCAAGTGGTAATTTTAGTAATTGAAATATGTCTAGATATAAATCTAGAAAGAAACTAACAGAAGTGCAATATAGCCATACACTCAGATAGTCACGGTGCTATTAAAGCATTGAACTTCTACGTCATCTACACAAAGATGATCTGGGACTGCCGTAACAAACTCAATGAGGTAGGCTAGAAAAATAAGGTCTTTTTAACCTGGGTTCCTGGCCATTCGGGAATCAAAGGAAACGAAGAGGCCAATATACTTGCCAAAGAGGGCGCACGAATGTCAGTTATTAGCCCAGAACCGTTCTGTGGTATATAGGTACATGTACCTATAAGATGGAATTTCTGGAGAAGGAGAAAGCCGAGAAGGAAAAACTCTGGCGGAATCTCCTAGGGATGGATCACTCCACTAAGTTCCTTTGGATCTTTGAAAGAGCAAGATCCAAAAGATATCTGAATCTGTTGAGGGTGGGATTATCGGACACTGACGAGTGTAGGTTCTGTGGGGAGGAGGAATAAATCCTCATTCACCTAGTCACGGAATGCTTTGGCATTGCGAGCCTAAGGAGAGAATGCCTTGGGCGAGAAACTTGTAAGAGAAAGGAACATTCATCGTAGCGTACTCTATTATGGCCAACGATGTGGTTTCTGTGGCCGATAATGAGTTTTTCTCACCCCTCAAACATTCCCTAGACCTCCACAAAGATTTCGAGACCAAGATAAGATAAATCCATTCAGCCATCATCGAGTTTTAGCGAGACTTACGCACAGATATTTATTTTTTTATATAGAGATTATGGCATTGTTGTATGATAGGCTTTCAACTTATTTCCAGGTAAACCATTTCAGAAATAATGGACTTCAACAAATCACAACTATCTTGCCTTTTTTGTTTTTGACGTTAACGAGATTAGTTAATGAATACGAGTATGTTTAATATTAGTTGATTTCGATCAATTTTTATTATTTTATGCTTCAATAGTGATCCGCTTTAATCCTTTGTGTTTTTATGTTGCTACCACGTCTCGTTTGGGTGCCAGGAGATTGTGGTGTTGTGGAAGTCGATGAACTTGCGAAAAATGCAGCAAGGTTAACACCTGGTAGACCTGAGTCATTCTTTGGGTTCGGAAAAGATCAAGATAAGGCTGCAGTCTAGCAATGGAAGTCGAATAACAGAATATCCTTCTAATAATAATAATAATAATAATAATTCTGCAGATATAGTCCTGGACTTACGTAGTCCAAAATATTCGTGATGATTTCACCTGCCTATACCAGAAAGCACCTAACGCTGCCACTTTCTGAGCTTCGGGTGATGCTGGTACTGTTGACGGGACACTGTCGGTACAAAAATCATTTGTACTGTATGAGAAAGTCAGCAGATGGGATTTGCAGGCTCTGTGTATCAGAAGTAGAAGCAGCTGAACACGTGAATGAAAGTCTCCAGAGCTGGCGGGCCTAAGAACAATTCATATAGGGAAACCGGTACTGGACACTCTAGAGGTAATGGCCCAAGCTCCTTAAGAGTTGTCCGTTTCATCAACGCCATTGAGTTTCCATGAATGAGTAGGGTAGAGAACAAAAGACCTAGATGGTCGCAATTCCTGGAAGGCTAACCTAGCCATCTTCTTCTTCTTCTCTGTGCGGTGCCTTGCCGGCCGAACTGGGGCCTAGTGGCCCATTGTTCACCCGCATCGTTCTATAGAGACTCAGCTCCTCAGACACGAAGACAGAAATGTCGCGAGCCTGCCAGGAGTGGTCCCTCTCACCATAGGAATAGAAGGTGTTGGATTTCCTAGGTGTGTTGACCTTAACTCAGTAAGGTTTCCACAGTTGAACAAAATATGCTCAACCGTTTCATCAGTACTCCTGTACCACCGGCATAGGGAGCAGCTCGTCAATCCCATTCTCTTCAAATGCTTGTTTAACAGGTGACCAGTCAATGCACCAGTCACCAAACCGAGTTGTTTCCTCTCCAGCAGCAGAAGCCTATTGACCTCAGATCGCGAGGACGGTCTCTCAATGAGAATCCTCGACCACCTCAGGCCCACCCCTGCGCTCCATTCCGAGGAAAATTCCCTGTTCAGCCAGTTCCTGAAGAAACTTCTGACAGATGTGCGACAGATTGGCAGCGAAGGCTCCGGACCAACAAATGCTAATCCGGCTCCCCGCCTAGCCAGTTCATCTGCCTTGACGTTACCAGGTATATCCGCATGAGCCGGACACCAGATTACTTTCAAAAAGTTATCAGAGCCCAGCCCACGCAGAGCTTTCCTGCATTCTTCTACCAAAAGAGAATCAACTCTAACATCGGATAGAGATTTCAGAGTTCCCTGGCTGTCGCAACATATATAAATGTGCTGGCCAGAGTATCCCCTGCGAACCTAGCCATAGTCATAGCAATTTAGGAACATCTCGATACTTCGTTCTAGGTTCCTGCAGTGGGGGAAGGTTATTCCTGAGGATCTTCAAAGATGGCGTTTTGTTTCCGCAGCAATATGGCAGATCTGAGTGAAGTGTCACTAAGAGGTATTCTGTTCACTGATGAGCACCAATGAATTGAAATAGCTATCTATGGATGCTCTTCTAGATGACATTACCTCCTTGTTTGTTCTTTGAACGTTGAGGAGATCAACTCCGAACTATAAATTTGATCTTCTATAATTTTAGTGATTAAAATTATTCTATAATTTCATTTCTTATTTTTTTGTTTCAGGTGAGTGATGCGGATCCTGCAGTTCTTCTTGAACTGTAACTTATTGCTTGAAGGTGAGATTACAGATGAATAATATTATTGGGAATAGCCAAAATAACATTTCGATAAATTTTGAACGATTAATATCATTCTCTGCTCTTATAGTTGTTAGTAATTCCTCACGTCCAGAGTATTCACAAAAACTTGCATTTACTGGAAGAAAATTCCATAAGAACCGGACTCAATGGTCCTTTCCCGTTTAACAACGGTATAAAAATGAAAAGGGCATGTATACATAATTGAGTTAATTTCGTCGACTACACAGTCGGTCCAACGTCTGCAGATGAATAATTCCAGGCCTCCTTCGACTCGCGGAATTAACCGAACGGCCCCTAAATATTTTATAAATTTGGTATTTGTTCTTTGTGCGCCCACGCCCGCGGCTACGTTCGCGGAAGAAACCGGGGGAAAAATACGGATTGACATCGTTGCTCTCGGGGCAAAAAACCGGCTAATTTCTATTTATTTTTAATTGAATACGTAATGAGGCGTTCGGGAAGATTTTTCAACGCTGAAAATGATTCTTTATTTTGCGCTGATGAAGTGTTGTTCTTGTACTCGAGGTTGATTAACTCAGGAGTCGAGGGGTTGTAGTTGGTTTGAATGAACGTCCGTTCATGTACAGGGTGATTCACTTATCTTGGTACCCTGATTTTTCGTGAAAAGGGATGAATATTTTTTATTCTGTTGACGGTATTTGGTAAAAGTTAATGTTGACTTGAAATGTATATAAAAGTCGAA
Source organism: Propylea japonica (assembly GCA_013421045.1). Taxonomy (NCBI): domain Eukaryota; kingdom Metazoa; phylum Arthropoda; class Insecta; order Coleoptera; family Coccinellidae; genus Propylea; species Propylea japonica. The sequence continues at coordinate 76,413,227 of CM024243.1, forward strand.
GAAAAGATTTAAGACGCAGGCGTTGCGGCGATATCAAAAATGTTTTCCCCTGGAACATACCTTTCTCATTGTGTCATTCGAAAGATAATTTAATTCTGAATGTTTCTTCTCATTACCATTTTTTTCTATTTCTTGCCGTCAGCGACCTGCAGGGTGTTTTATGTTAATTCTATTCAATTTATTTTTTCTGTATTGTGACAGTATGCCTGGATTTGGAGATATAGATATGATAGTGCTTCTTTGTTGCAAACTATTTCTCAATCATTATATTCATAAAATATTATATTTTATAACAATAAACATTTTTTTAATAATAAATGCAACATGTCAAATCATATGTTCTGTATAGCGGCCATTATGATCGATACATAAATCATATATTTTCCTAGGTTCATTATAATAAGTTACTTTGTCCAAATGAACTCCTTATATTCTGGCCAAAGTAACTTTTAGGTGTAATGAAATGAGGAAAAGATATAATCTATGTAAGGATCATTATGGCCGGTATATAAAACATATGATTTGACATGTTTCGTTTGTTATGAAAAAAAATTTTATTGTTATAAAATATAATATTTGATGAATATAATGATTGAGAAATAGTGTGGTACAAATTCTTTGATTTTAAGAAACACAATCATTTCTTTGTTTCTAAATCCTGGCATACTGTAACAGAAAAAAATAAATGGATTAGAATTAACAAAAACACCCTGCGGGTCGCTGACGGCAAGAAAAAAATGGTAATGAAAAGAAACATTAAGAATTAAATTATCTTCGGAATGAAATAATAAAAAAGTATATTCTTGGAGAAAAAAAATTGATAGGGTCGCGACGCCTGGTGTCTTGATTCAACATTGACTTGTACCAAATACCGTCAACAGAAAAAAAAAATATTCATCCATTTTCTAGAAAAATTAAGTTAGCAATATAAGTGAATCACCCTGTACAGTGTGTTCGTCGAATCAAACGAGTTACAATGGATATCAGTACCTGCATGGGAAAGTTTCAGAGCTATAGCGAGTTTGACTTTCAGGAATTTTCTTCAATTGCCAACATGATAAGTATAACCATTTGAAATTTTTCAAAGAAAATTGAACTAAAAATACACAAAAGAATGAGATAAAACCAATGATAGATGTAACAATAAGAACAACTACCAAAAAACCCTTTACCTTCAAACTCAAAATAGTAAATTGCAAAACTAGCTAGCTCGGCTAACGTTGTTCTGCCATTAATCTACATTATTTTTAGAAATACTTTTCTGGTTTGATGTTCTACGTCTGTCGACTACAAATCTGCCCCCTTCTCTTTGTTCAAATCTTCTTCGTTGATTCCTTTCATTTCTTGTCTCTTGCGATTGTGTTGTACGTAACTGCGACATGTTAACACGCAAATTTGCATTTTTCTGTTCGATTTGTTTACCTGACCTTTGAGCCTTTTTATCTCTCAAGACTCTAGAATGGTTTGTTCTACGACTCAAATTTGCCCCTCTGCGTGTTGCTGTCATTTTAACTGTACTGATAAATTAATACTATACTTTATCTACGATTGTTTCTATACTATACTTTTTCAGGAGAATTCTAAATTTGACAATGGTCATTCAAACCGTCAAATTTATTCAAGTGAAATTCATCGTGGCGCACACTATTACAGCCGACATTGTGGTTTCTGTGCCCGAGAATCAATTTTTCTCACCTTTCAAACCTTCCCTAGGCCTTCACGAACATTTCAAGACCAAGATAAGACAAATCCATTCAGCTGTTCTCGAGTTAAAGCGAGACTAACGACAGCTATCGATTTTTATATATACATAGAGATAAATAATAATCACAGGTTCAACGCCTAACAGAATAATATTAATCGATTGAAATCAACCAATAACAAACTCATACTTCTGAGCTAATCTCGTCCTCGTTCAAGACAAAATGCAAGGAAGTGGTATCGAACAGAGCACCTATGGATGGCCATTTCGTCCTTATTAGGACTCATCAACACAGGATAGCTCTGAATGATACAAGGTATTTCTTGGAACGAAATGGCATTATTAATATTAATCACTGCTTTCATTATTTTTATAGAGATAAAGATAAATAGGGTGAGTTCTAAAAACTTTCATCACACTCTTAACGCATATATCTCCGTCTTTGTATTCCAACTACCATTCAAATAGACCGGTCCGCAATCCCTTTCGCCATCCAAACAGCCTCCTTCCACCGAAAACCCCCTAATCAATCTTACCAGTCTTACCAACCCAACAATAATCCCCGCGAATGACACCTTCACATGACAATTATCCCCATTACCTCCAGGACACTGACAAACGACTCGAATCCCGAAGTCTGCACACACAATCGCATATTACCAGTCGAGGAATCCGAATTCGACAAACAATGGCCGATTTTCTATAAAATTCTAGCGTGTCCGTCCGCCATTTGAACGGGCCCCACTCCGACGCTCTCCCAATATGCCCGAGGCCACAAAAGATGACAAATCTCGTCATTAGGAAAGTGTCGCCCGTTTCCATATCGCGTTTTATAAGAACGGGCCACTTTGTCATCGGCGACGTAAGGGCTGTGTGGTGTACGTCGAAAAATGGCCTTGGCGATCGAGGCGCCACCTAGGAGGATGTTTATTGTATCTGTAACACTAGAAGGAATGCTACTAGTCCTAAGATTTCTGGAACTGACAGGGTCTTGCTTCTACAGATGAAGTAGTTGAACTATTCCCCGTTTGTGAAATGATAACCTCTTCCTGTTTGGTTTGTCCTGATCTCTTGGCTAGTCGTCGAACGGTGTATTGTCAGAAGAACCACATAACATCACTGATGTAACCCATTTAGACCTCTAACAGTATAGGACTGGCAGGATCGCCATGTGATGTACCAACCTAGGGTAGGTTCGGCCAATCGTCTATACAGTAGAGGGATGGTAGAATGATACACTTAGACTCATCAAAGCTGTTTAATTGATTGAACATTCCACTGAATGGCCATGTTATAATGCAATCGCTCTCTCTTCTAAACAATTGATGCTTGTTTATTTATACATATCCAATTGTTAGTGTTTATACTCAATATTATGAATTGATAAACATTGTCGGCAATGGTTATACCCACACAAATTACGTTAAGGGTTATCTCAATATCAGTTTTAAGATGATGCGAGGTTGGACCGACCTTGCCGTCTCACGTATGGTAATTATACAGGTTGTTTGTACTGATACATACTACACCATGCACGTATTGGATTGCTGTATCTTTGACCTCTTCATATTGGAATAACCAATGAGAAATTTTCAGGAAATATTCCTCGTGAGTGGCAAGAATTGGTTGAAACTAAACCTTGAACATCTGAATTTCTGAATGATCATCTTGGATAGTCAGGTATGAAAACTATCCTGGTTGCACAGTAATTTTTTTTCGAATACTTATGACAGGAATTTCTAAGAAAGGTAAATATGACTGTTATTTGAGGCACAGAAGTGTTATTCAAGTTGATTACTGTGGTACTTATGGTTTTTTCGTTTTTGAGCCCTCTTTCTACTTAAACGAGTGCTATATCGTTTTGCCTAAATGCCAATAATATTCGAATTTTGAGCCGAAAATGGTCTCAAATGATAGGGTTTGAGACTTCCAGATGACAAATTCATGGTCAAATTCTATTCTGTCCGTAGGGCTGCCCGTCCGTGCGTTAGCACGATAACTTTCGAAGGGATTGTCCTAGAGAGTTGAGAATGTCAGGGTAAGTTGGGTTCCCAAATACCTCGGTTAAATTCGTTAACCAATCAAATCATACAGGGTGTTCCATAAAATATGGCCATTCAAAATTTTCGTTCCTCAATATCTCCGATAAAACAAAACCGATCGAAATGAATTGTTGCGGCCACATGCAAGATGCTCATGATAAGCCTCATGCAAAATTTTGTGGCCATAGTGTACACAGAACCATATAAATTCGAATGGAATATTGAAGAGAAGAATCTTCATATTTTCATAATAAGATATCCTATTCGAATGAAATTTATTTTGTGTATGGAGATCGATATACTGAATGTTCTTGTAAATTTTAGTAGCCATAGTGTTAACAGCACTATAGAAACCTTTTTTGTGAATGAAAACTTATACTGAATTTTCATGCAAAATTTTGTGACCACAATGTTAACAGACCCATAGTTTGCTCGGATTCATTGGCTTCTGTAAAATCTATCTTATAATTTTTGATGTGCCCTCGCATGTTCAATGTTAACTTTGAGTACCTGTGTTGGAGAAGAAAAGATAGTTCGGTCTATTTAGACATTCGAAGTTACATAAAGTCCCAACAAGCTGAATTTCTGTGAAGTTGTTCCCCATCATTCCCCTGTAAGGAAAAAATTTAATTCAAGGTCAAAGGTCAAAAAAATGAGTTTTTCGCGATTTTCAGCAAAACGGTAAGTTTTATCATAAAAGTACCTCAAACAAAAATTGTAGATCATAAAATTATCTATAAAAAATGTATCAATACTTTTTTTTCTTCACAGGGGAATGATGGGGAACTTCTAGACATTGTTTATAATTATATTTTGAACAATTTCACTGAAACTCAGCTTGTTGGGACTTTATGTAACTTCACTCTCATTTTTTGGTCTAAATAGACCGGACTAAAGAAGGCTTTAGCTTTAACGCAGAAAGATCTGCATACAAAGTTATAAGAAGTTGTTTCACAGTATTGTCTCGGCTCATGAAACCACACATTTTGCACTGAGCCAAATTCTCATCTCTTTCCATAATTTTTAGGAATAGAATATATGAAATTACTAAGAAAATAGTAGAAGACTTATGCCCGCCTTTTTCAAATACAAAATTGAACTGCAGTGCACATGTAATGACCCTTCGACCCTGATCTCGTGTAGGGTTACGATAGATCAACCTGAGTCAGTGATCGAGTTAATAGCGCCGTACTTTCCGAACACGAGTTGGATGTTCGGGTTAGGTAAACGAACGCGAAGGTTAGGGATCGAGTTAAGCCGAGTAAGTATCCGAAAACGCCTAAAATGAAATGAACTCTGAGTTTCTCTATCCCTCTCATAGAATTTTCAACGCCACACCAAGTTGTTCCGAAAGATCATTAATAACACGCCTATAAAATTAGCAGACAATTCGATAGAATGACAGGTGAAATATACCACAGCGATGCAATTTCATAATTAGCCATCAGAAGTGTTAGAATGACAAGTAGCACGCTTGATCTTATCGGAAACAAATGAACGATATTTAGATTAACTTCACCCAGCCTACCGTGCTCATTTAACAATTATTTAATTGATTTTCGACGCCTACCGCGTTCAGACCATGACAAATTGGGTATGATAAAAAACACAGCTGGATATTTGCTCTAATTAGTAAAATGTAAAATTGAAGAAGCCGATGTGACTCATTCTGAAGGTAGGCTTGGCTGATACAAATATATAATAATTTTAACGAATTTTGATCGTACATAAAAGGGGGTAACAAATAAAAACTATTCTTCTGAGACGAAGCGGTTGATAATTCTTTATTTGTCTTTCATATGTTATTGGCAGAGCTTAAAATCTTAATCTAAAAATTCAATAACACATTGTACAGAACTAATACGAAAGAAGAGGTGGAAACATGCGCCAAGTGTTACTTGCATTTGAATTGAGAGAGGAAAATTATACTATAGTCCATCTACTTTTATAAGATCATTCCCAATGAAATAATATTGAAAAAAAGAAACTTTCACGCAAAATTTCGTGACCATAGTGTTAACAGGACCATAGAAAATTCAATTGAAATATTGAGAATAAGAATCTGCTGACCTCGGTAGTCCAGTGGGCATGCTCCTGGACTGGACTGGTCACGGTGGTCCCGGGTTCGAATCCTGGCGAGAGCATGGACGTTGTGAAAATGTCTATCAGAACAAAAACCAATTTGAAAGCTTGTCTGAATGGCCTAAGTTGCCGTGGACATATAAAGGAGTAAAAAAAAAGAATAATAATCTGTATATTTCCATAACAGAATATCCGATTCAGGTGAAACTCACTTTTTGAATGAAAATTTATATACTGAATTTTTTAATTGTCAAGTTTTTACGTATTGCAGTTTTTGAATAATTTTCAGAATATTATTCCGATCGTGTTGAAATTTTGCATTTATATATTTAGTATCAATCTCAAGTCCTATACAAACTTCTGAGGTAATAGCTTCATTGCTCTACCAAGAACTAGCGCTCAAAAGTTCCTGCTCAGGGATTTTATTAAATTTTTAAAGAAAAACGACATAACAGATTCTCCTTTGCGCCATTTGAAAAAAATAGAGCTCACTCCTCCTTAGAACCTCAGAAACCACCATCAAAATTAGATTTGAATCATATACATGTTTTATAACTGCTTATCGAAAGCCAGAAATACTAGTCATTACGTTAATTTTGAATGTAATCACCATTTAAACTCCAAATTAGGAGTAACCAAAAGTCTATATAAAATAATGATAAAAAAAATGAGAAAAGCCCTGAGCAGGGGATCTCATCACAATCGAGATAACATTCTGGAAATAATTCAAAATATGAAATCTGAAAAAATAAATAATTAAAAAATTGAATTCTATGGTTCTGATGATGCATTCCTCTTGAAATTCTTCATGAACATTCAGTATATCAGTCTCGATTCACAAAAAAATTGCACCTGAATCGGTTAATCTGTTATGGAAATATGTATAGAGTTTTTTTTTTAATATTCCAATTAAATTTTCTATCGTTCTGTTGACACTATGGCCACAAAATTTTGCATGAAACTTCAGTATATCAGTCTTCATTCAAAAACAAAATATCACTCAAATCGGATATATTATTATGAAATATAAAGATTCATCTTTACAATATTCCAATTGAATTTTCTATGGTTTTATCAACACTATAGCAACAAAATTTCGCATGAAAATTCAGTGTATCAATCCTCATTCATGAAATAAATTTTAATCGAATTTGAAATCTTCTTATGGAAATATGAATTTACTTCTTTTAAATATTCCAATTGAATTTTCCATGGTTCTGTTTACACTATGGCCACAAAATTTTGCATGAGGCTTATTATAAGCATCTTGCATGTGGCCGCAACATTTCATCACGATGGGTTTCGTTCTGTCTGGAATATTGAGGAACAAGAATTTTGAATGGCCATATATTATGGAACGATTTGGCTGGTTAACGAACTTAACCGAGCCATTTGGGATCCGAACTCACCCTGAAAATTTCAAGTCTCTAGGACAATCCCTTCAAAAGTTATGACAGACATTTGGGCAAAACGATAAAGCACTCGTTCAAGTAGAACGAGCTTTCAAAAAGTGCAGAAATTGATGACATATCTGAAAATCAGAATGGCCACCCCAAGAATTTGTTTGGTGAAGACGAAAGCAATTGGACACAAAAGTACTCCAATGAATTAAATTCCTTGTTTGCTAATTTCCACAATGAATTAAAAATGATTTCTACAAATGAAATAATTCTTTATTGTCATTGTCTTTCACGTGATTAAATACCTCAAATCCCTCCACTTTCTAAAAACTAATACCGAAAGATACCTCAACCTAACATCCCTTCAAAATCATAAATAAACACATTAACGAGGAAAGGGTCGGAAAATTATCAACTGAAAAAATGACACATTATCCCTATTAAACTTATGAGTTATTAGTTACATCATAAGCTCTAATCGAATAAAATACATCAAGCCATCAGCGTCGAATTTCAGATCACATGGAGATAGCAAGGCTTATTTGAATTTTTTTCTTGTCAGGAGTCATTTGTTCCTGATTAATATTCGTGGGATGGTCAATAAATATGCATCGTTAAGGTGTAAGCGGGTATCTGTTATTGATGACTTTCGTTGATAAAACATCGGCTACATCAGTCGAAAATTGAATTCGTGTATTAACATGGCAGAACATATCGAACTCTGTGGATTATTAGAAGGTTGCGTGTTATTTTTTTAGTTTTTTGCTCTTTTATTGAGCACAGGGATGTTTATTGAAATATTGTAAAAAATAAGAAGTTTTTAAGTTGGCCTATTAGACGTTTTTGGAGAACTAGTGAATATTTCGCTCTGAAATTTTGAGTGGAGTCCTGAGAATGAAGGAACTCTTCGCCGGAAATATTTACGATTCGACTGTGTCACCACGTCTATCAGAAACGCATATCTACTTTCATATTTCAAATGGAACTACCCATATTTTCATTTATGTATCGATTCAATACCAAACTAGCAGTATACCCTACTAAAAAAATCTCTGCCATGCATTGTTGCCAGGTTATGCACAAATTCTTTGAACGTGCGAACGGAACCAAACTCAGCAGTCTCATAGTAGAGAATCTGTGAATTCGTGTGGTATTTTCAGTATTTTGATACATCGTAAGGTTTTTCGAAGATTTTGCTCAGAATATGTTTACTCAAAATTGAAATATTTCGAGATTTTCAAATGGCAACCCCATATTTATTTTACAGGATTCGATTCTAAATAAAAAATGAATAGCAGTCTCCTCTCACACAGATTATTCATTTAGGATAGTTTTAGAATGAAATGAAAAATACTGAAATTCTTCAGTATTTATCATGATCTATGATCGTGTTTACGATGAAATTGATCCAAGATTATGTGGTAAATAATTGAAGTAGATTATATGCTGGAAATCATACAAAAGTGTTCTATGGACTATGATCATGGATGTTATAGAAAAAAATTAACCCATGTTATTCAAACACGATTCAGATTGTTTCACAATTCAAGAAGAATGCCAAAAAATTATTGAAAGGACCTGTAGGACCTTAAACAATCGTTATTCACATTTAGCATGAATGACTGGAAATAAATTCCGAAAACTGTTTTGGCTTTCGGTAATCCTGGCCCAATGTTTAACCTCAACTATAGAATTCATTCCGATAATTCACTTTATAATCACACAGCATTATGTCCATAGATCATTACTATAAATACTGAAAAATTTCAGTATTTTCATCTCATTCGAAACTTTCCAGAATAAATAAAGGTGTAAAGGAGACTGCCATTCATTTTTTATTTAGAATCGAATGCTGTAAAATAAATATGGGGTTTCCATTTGCAAATGTCGAATTATTTCAATTTTAAGTTCCACATTTTCGGAGTAAAATCTTCGAAGAGCCTTACGATGAATCAAAATACTGAATGTAC